>JAAGAY010011492.1:4686-20441 GCA_011801015.1 Ardeotis arabs
CGGGCCGGGGGTCCCCGCGCCTCTAACGCCTCTGTCCCGCCTCTCCGTGCAGTGTCACCAACGGTGGCAAAACCACCCTGACCAACAGAATCGTCAAGGCGCTGCCCAACTGCTGCGTGGTCCACCAGGACGACTTCTTCAAGGTAAGCTGGGCCCCCCCGACTGAACCCTCAGCCGCTTGCCGGCGTAGTGGCAGTCGGAGCGGGTCTTGTACATGCTTTTGGAGTACGTTCTGACAGCTTAGGAGTCAAAATGTATTTATTTTTAATAATAATATAATGATTTGTTTATTTTTAATAATAATAATATGATTTATATTATTAAGATATTGTTTTATATTTAATATAACAGTTGCAGCAAAAGCTGCCTTTAATTTTAACAACAGTCTAACTGTAGGTCAAACTACTCAATAAAGTTAGAGCTTATTTACTGCACTCTGCACAAATAATTTTCTCCGTGTTGAGTTTTCCTCCTATTTAAATAAGAATGTTGCTCCTAAATAATACTTCAGATGTAAGCACCACTACGCTGGTTCAAGTGCAGACAGACAGTTGTACTGGGCAGCTTTGACAGCGCCGTGTCAGAAACCCAGCTCCGGGGTTGCTGAAGGTGAACGCAGCAGCCCTGCGCTGCCTGGGGTGCCGTCTGCACCCAGCCTGGGAGAGCAGCGGGGAAAGCGGTCGTGGCAGAACCACCTCGCTGAACCCTGTGTAGCAGCAGCCATTCAGCAGGAGTTACAGCACAGCTGGACCCACCACATGTGGAAGTCTGAAAGATGGGGATGTGGCAACACGCTTGAAGGGGCTGTGTCATCCCCCAACACCTGAGGTGCTCCAGCATTGGCGGACGCGTGCTGGTTTGTCCTGCCTCTCCAGGAGCGTGTGCTGTACAGAACTCATTTGGAAGAGCAGAGCTTCTTTGCCAGAAGCCTCGTGCACAAATTTGGTCAGATATGAGCCCATTAAGGTAGAGGAGGAATTATACGTGACTTCCCGTACGTCTCACTAGCGTGCTTAGCTCGCAAATGCTGGCGCAAGGAAAGCTGTAACTAAGTGACCAGAAGTCATGCTGTGCTGCTATTAGAGCTGTTAGCAGTTAAAATAGCTATTCTTGAACATGTAAAGTTTAGCAGTTACTTAATGCTGTTTTTGCATTTTAAGTTACTATATATTGACTTACAAGCAGGGGCCTGTAGTATTTTGACTAATAACACCGTATCCAGTCATTAACCTAGAACTCTTTGTCCAAAGTGGCTTGACTGAGCCAAGGAAAGTTTTCAAAGTTCTTGGGGTTGGTGACAGGTGGGAACTTAAAATTTAACGTAGTCCAAATAGAGTCTGTAATTGTTTTATTACGTGAACACTTGCTTTGTTGTGTATTGCAGTAGTGTCCAGGTTGTGATCGGATCTTAGGTAGCTGATCACGCTGAGTTTGCAGCAATGTTTTATTGCTCACTATATTTCAGCCACAAGATCAAATAGAAGTCGGGGAAGACGGCTTTAAACAATGGGATGGTAAGAGCAGTGTTCGCTATAGGATGCAGTAATGTATACTTTTCCTAAGTATTTCTTTTTAATTATTAAAGATTTAACAGTAAATTTAATGTAACTTCAATTTTACAAGTTCTTTTTACATTCTACTTTCAAGCCAATGTGGTCTGTGGTATTTGATTGTATACCTTTTTCCCACCCACCCCCTTTCTTCTAACTAGTGTTGGACTCCTTGGATATGGAGGCAATGGTGAGCACTGTGCGTGCGTGGATTGAGAACCCAGTGAAGTTTGCCCGTTCCCACGGGGTGAATGTTACGCCTGGCTCTAAAGAGCCAGCCTCCAAAGATATCCATATATTGGTCATTGAAGGCTTCCTGCTTTATAATTACAAGTAAGGTTTGGGGAACTATTAACTGTTTGCCAGGGAAGAACACCAGATCCCTAGTGCCAGGGCTAAAACCTCCTTTTTACTAATACACCCCTCCTGCCTTGTTCTGAGGTAGCATGCGTAAGAATGTTTCTCATGTAAAATTGACCATAAATGCTGGTAAAGTGAGGTGCACAAGGTGACCTTCTCAAGAACATGAAGTTCTCATTGAGGGCACACCCTTGAGCTCTAGGGCACAGGGAGGTTTAGACCAGAACCTGTAAATACCGAGCCAGCAGTGAAGGCGCAGGCTTCCCTCCTGGTCTCCCATCACAGTGCCGAAACCTTGACCTGAAAAGGTCATTGATGAGAATGAGGAGATAATTTGTTGTGCACTCGCTACTTGGAATCTCTTCTGGAATTTAGGAATAGTTATAGCATGTGATACCTATGCTTATTTAACACTGACTAAATTGAGCTTAGTAATTAATTGTACATTGGAGCAAAGATCAACTACTTTTGCTTTTTTTCATATGGGGAAAAATGCTTGGCAGGAAGATGAGGAGACAAGACTAGCAGTGAAGAGAGGAAAAACCTACAATAGCTAAATATCTAAACTTCAGACAATTGCATGCATTAACATGACAAGCAAAAGATTCTTGGCTCTAAACTGTAGTTTAGTTTACAAAACTCTTTCAAGAGAACAAGCTGTGCGTGACACTTAGCAAAACCAGAGTTGTTGCTAAGCTGTACCAGAAGCAGCACCATTCCAGCTTTGCAAACTGAATGGAAAATGTAAAATGGCAGTCTCGGACTATCTATACCAAGAACGGCCAGCCCGAGATCGCGCTGGCAAACTGCCTGGTGTTCTTGGCCTGTCCCCAGGGAGGTAACTTTTGATATCTCCCCTGAAGGTTACAAATACCTCTGAAGCACTCCGTCTCGTTAACAGGAGCCTTTCCTGAGTCCAGAGGGAGTATTTCATCCGCAGACCTGGACCTTGCTCAGATTGTACTATATTAAGCATTTATGCAACCCTCAGCAGGCTTTTAGAAGTCTGTCAGTCCCACTGGGCTCAAACTAGCTTTGCTTTAAGGATTTTTTTTTTTTTCTGGGTTTATTTTCTTCAGCCTCATAGGAGTGCAACGCAGTAAGCTGTGGTCGAGCTAACTCCTGGTATTTCTGGAAAAGAACGTGAGCTGATGAGCTGCCTTGTACCAAATCTGTGCGCCTGTGCACATTTTGACAGCTCTGCACAACAGGCCAGGTGGTTTGATAAGTCAGTTCGTATCAGATTGGATTGCAGCTTTGGTCTACTGCAAGCAGAATTTGGAGTTATCTAGAAAAAGAGTTGGGGTTCACACTCCAGGTCTTCCCAGCCCAGTGTCCGATCCTCCGCAGTAACTAGTAGCAGGTATTTGGGTGGGAAAAGTACCGGCCGTACCATTCTGACCTTCAAAAAACAGCATCCTCCATGTTTTATAGCTACTAACAAACCCCCTGTAAGTTAGCTTGTGTCTTCACAAAAACATTTGCACTTCTCTGGTCTAGAGGAGACACAAATACAAGAGGGGCAGAAAGATATATATTTTTTTTTTTTTAATGGCTTTCAGGGGTGATTTAACACTTTTCTCTGTCAGAAAAAAATAAATAGATGCTTTCTTTCTACCCCACCCTAGACCACTGATAGATCTATTCGACATACGCTACTACCTGGCAGTTCCATACGATGAATGCAAAAGGAGGAGGAGGTAAGAAGATTTGCTGACGCAAGTCTAATCCTTCCTTAGAGAAAGACTCTACTAGAGGGAAGCCTTCAGGCTACCTTTACGTTGCTATTAACAGGATATATTGGCATCACAATTGGAATTACAGTTGAAAATTTTAATATAAGTGGAGAAAGAGACTTTCACCTGGCTTTTTCTGAAACTGCAGATCTGGCAGTCCCCTCAGGGGGAGGTTTGAGGAGATGAGCACACTGGTGCAAAAGGAACAGTCACTGCATGCTTCCCCGTGAGCACCAGTAAACCTCAGAGATTGCTTTGCCTTCATTTGCCCCTGTAGCTTCTGCATTCACTTTTGGGTGCTTCAATAAACTTGTTGCAAAACACAGACCGATGCTGATGAGAAACTGGACTGTGACAATCAGCTTTTACATAAACACAACCGAGCAGCTGTCAGATTAGCTTCAGGCTCCCGCAGCGCGATCCTGGCAGTCCTGATGTTCTTTTCCATTTTGATATTTGCAGTACACGTAACTACACTGTTCCTGACCCACCGGGTCTCTTTGATGGACATGTCTGGCCCATGTACTTAAAACACAGAAAAGAGATGGAGGACAGCAGCATTGATGTCGGTAAGCCTCCCTAAACACAACTCCGTCAGCATTGTACTTGGGATTTTAAAGAAATCTGTAATTTAATTCTAGGAAACTTTAACTGTAATGATGCAAAGCACTGTTTTTACTATGAACTTGTAATCTTGGCCTACTTTCTGTCCAGATAAATAAATGTAGTTTTATAGCTAAGAACTTCTTCCATTTGTTTCATATTATAAGCACTTATAGGGGGGAAAAGGGAGGGAAAAAATAAAAATACCACATTCTTTATAATGAGAGAAGAGATTTTGTGGGCCATAGCTTTTTCAGGATGGTTATAAGTCTGTAGCTGGAAAACAAGCTGTCATTTGGGTGAGCAGAGTAGGAAATATTTTAAAACTCATCTACATAAATTTTCCTCTGATCAGAAACCTCCAGCCTGACTCCATCTTTTCCTTTCAGTTTATTTAGATGGACTGAAGTCTAGAGATGAACTTTACAATCAAGTCTTTGAAGATATTCACAACAAGCTTTTAAATTGCTTATAGGTAAATACGTCCCTGCTTCGGAGGGGGTGGAACAGGCGGGACTGATGCTGGAAACACCCTGCTCCTCTGGCCGGACAGTCACGCTCTCCCTTCTTGCTTTTCAGGGTCTCGGAAGACCTGAAAGACCCCATGTACAGAAGGATGTAAATATAAGTCAGAATGAGGGTTTATTTGTGTAAACTCTTCTTATACTGTCCTTGGAAAGTATCTTTTGTATATAATTGAAAAATGAAGATAACTTATTCACAACTCTGTGATGGACAGGATTGTTTTGGTGGTTTTGTTTTTTAAATTTTCTTATTTTATATTCCACTGGCTTAAACATAAGTTGAAAATGCATTTTTATAATGGAACAAGTAGAGCTGCACTGGAAAAACTTACTCTTCTGCTTCTGTGCTTCTGCTTTATGTAATGGCTTGTTTGTAATGTCATCTCTTCAACTCAGTAAAAATTGATTTAAAATCTTTTTTCTTTTCTCCTTTTTTTTTTCTTTCTGCTTTTGGAGGTCCTGTTTTAATGTCAGCCACCTTTACTGTAGTGGAAATAGGCACAAAAATCACCCAAAACACACACCAGCCTCTACTTTTTCATAGGGTATTTGAAATTTCTTACCTGTGCAGCCTCAAACCTCCTTTTGTGTGTTGCTGTTCCGGTTTAAGTGGTAACTCCAGCCTGGAAACCCTGTTCAGACATCCCCACAAGAGTGAGGTTCTCGGAGGTGATCACGGGAGGTGAACAGCACTTCAGATATTTTCAGACTGGTGGTATGAAACCAGTTTTATGTCAGCCTCGGCTTCTCAGCCTTTCTCACTTCATGCTCAAAACAAATTAGCAAGTGAAGATACTACAGCCCGTTTTGCACAACAGTCAAGTGCTTCCCAAGGTGAGAAGTTTGGACAGAAGCCTCTGTTCCTGCCGTTTGGTCCTAAATTCTCCTGCCAGCTGAACCTCAAGAGGGAGGAATGGCTATTTTCCTGAATTTAAAATCCAGAAAGCAAATCAGTGGGATTTCTCAGGGGAGGAGAGTAGCAGCCTTGAATTAAAATTGTGCTACCTTAGGAAACTCTTTTTGGGAATTAGCACTGAAAATGCCCTCCTAATTTCAGTTTGAAACAGTGTCCTTGGAGGACACGTGCAGTCTATTTACCAAGGGATTCTTTCGTTAACTCGCTGTGGCAGTCCATGCTGCAGAGAGCTGTCCTTTATACCCCTGTGTAATCTGCCTTCAAAAACATGTCCTGCAGAGGAGCTTACACCCAAGTGCGTTCTCTATTTTTGGCAAAATCCTGCATTGAAGTGCCCGATAGTACGTTACAGCTCTGAAATGTAGGTACAGGAGGTTCCGCTTTTTCAAATACTTCCAGTAAGTCTGTAGAAAGTCTACAGCTTTCTTACTCATCCATGTCCTCCCTTTCTAGCAAAACAAATAGAACATCAGTGGAAAGAGTTCTACTGATTTTTCTGTTGATAAGCTTTTTCTCAGTGAGATAAAAAAGCCTCCCACTCCAAGCAATATAGCACAAAAGCAGAACTTGGGCAAACACAATCAGAATATAGAAATAAACCATAAGATGGAGCATAACGTGCTTGAGAGAGGAACGGGGATATTGTTCCTGAAGCAAAACTGAGTGGTAGACCTTTATTTTCCTGTTTATCACGTACTTTCTTTGAGAACAACATTCTGCCTGAGTTTCCCTCTTTGTGAACAGCGCGACTCCTATTCACCAGGCTTTTAGGCAGAACCGCTGCCCGGGAGCCAAATGGTGCCCCTCACCCGGGCAGCCCCACGGGAAGCACGCGCAGCACGATGGTTAGTGCCATGAAAAATGTCATCTCCTCTGCCCCGGCCGCTCGGATGGGTCTGTGCTGCCACCAGCCTGGGGTAACATCTGCACTTGCGTGTGCCGGGGACAAGAGCAGCTCGCTGCGGCCGTACAGAGCAGCCTGGCCCATTTCAGCTGGAAGGGACCTGCGACGATCATCTCGTCCAACTGCCTGGGCGCTTCAGAGCTGACAAAAAGTTCCAGCGTGTTGCTAAGAGCGTTGTCCAAATACCTCTTGAACACTGACAGGCACGGGGTGTTGGCCACCTCTGAGGAACCCTGTTCCAGGGTTTGACCACCCTCTCAGTGAAGAAATGCTTCCTGCTGTCCAGTTCAAAACTCTCCTGGCGCAGCTCTGAACCATTCTGAGGCATCCTGTCCCTGGATCCCAGGGAGAAGAGCTCAGCACCTCCCTCTCCGCCTCCTCTCCTCAGGAAGCTGCAGAGCAATGGGGTCGCCCCTCAGCCTCCTTCCTCCAGAGGAGACAAACCCCGAGCGCTCAGCCGCTCCGTGGAGGACGTGCCTGCCAGCCCCTCACCAGCCCAGCTGCCCTCCGCTGGAGGCATGCAAGGACCTTCACGTCCTCCTCAAACGCTGGGGCCCAGCGCTGTCGCTCTGCACCAACGACAAAAGACCTGGTTGCAGCGTTGTCCTCGGCTACTGGCTCGCTCCAAGCTAATAATAAACTTTCCACGCTGCTCTGTGCCTGGTAACCAATTGGGCTTAAACACTGTGGTGAGATAGGTGAGCGCGTTGAGATCTGTCAACCCGCTATCGGAATTCACCGGCTAAAGATAGGAAGTGCCATTAAACTGATGTGCTAAAGCACATGCGGCGCACCATGCATAAAAGGTTCACCATGTTAAAGTACAAAACTTCTCACGTGGGATGAGTGTGGTGATTTTTTGGGCACTAAAATAACTCAGCTATGGTGTCAGCGCAGCTCACTTCCGAAGATTTTTGGGCATGCCTTAATTAGAAACATCACTCCAGAAAAGCAGCTGCCACAGATTAACAAAAAGTCACCCCAAAACCACCGAGCCTGTCGCGGGGAGTCTTTTAAACGGCCTGGTGAAGCAGCCAGCAGCAAGTCACATCCACCACCTTGTCCTCATGTTACACCAGTATTTTTCCAACTGTCTGGCTGGAATGGGGACGCCGCAGCCAGAAACGAGACGTGAATGCTGATGGCATCACCCACACTTCCACAAGCTATAAAAAGGCATATTTCCTTGTGTGCAACCCCGTGCGTGCCTGGAGAGACCCACAAAACTATAATTACACCGTTACACCAGCCGCTCGGCAACGGCAAAGCTGAGGAACGCGTAGGCCGGGGACAGCACGCTGCAGCTTGTCACCGATACCTTGTAAGTCCATTTGACATCGTTCCATGGAGCGTTTCCCGCAGATTAGCTGCGGCTCTGCAGGCTGGCAGGGAAAAAAAAAAAGCAGCCTCAGCTCCCCAGCGGGATGTGGCATATAATTTCCATGAGGGTTTCCCCACGTTGACAGGTTTAACCCTCACCTGACAAGCCGTACAAAATCATTTTGCTTTCATAAAGACGTAGAAGGGAAAAGACACTGCGCTTGCTTCGAGCCAGCCTTTAGGAAGCAAAAGTCGAAGCCTCAGAAAGGCCCTTTGAGGCTGCAAACAGCCCAGGGCGGCGTTAGCTCCGGTCGCAGAGAGGGGAACTGAGGCAGAACATCCCATATCGCCGAAATCACCTGGGGAACAGCATACCCCCTCGTTTCTGAGCACCACCCTCATTCCTGCAGTGTTAGTATCAGCTGAGTTCCTGTAGTGTCTGCCTTCTGCACACTTCCTCCCCAGCAAATCCTCCTCCGGGGCCAGCAGTGGGTATTCTCCCCCTCCTGCAGTACATGGTGCTGCTGAACTCGTGCCAGTACTCTGCAATTAAAACCGTCTAACGCAGCTCGCCCTGTGGGCAGCGGCCACAAAAACACCCCAGATTCTCCTTTTTAAAAAATGTTTTGGTGTTCTCTCGTGCATCCATCAGGATGAGATCTCCTGCTACCACTCCCTCCGGAGCAGCGTACCTGCCGGGCGGCCAGGGAGGAGACGGCCGTGCCGGCCAGGGTGAATGGCCAGCCACTTCCAAAAGCCTTGAAACAGAAACCCGTGGCGCGGGGAGCATCTGGGAAGCCTTAGCACTATGTGAACTTTGCACAGCACGGGAACAACTGCTGCTATAGGATTTCCATACATCCTGTCACACACTGGCGCTGGTGACGAATGGCTCTGCAGGAGTGGATCAAATGCCCAGGACTCCGACTGAATCCACACCCCAAATCCCAGCCCCGAGGACTCAGCACCCAGGGGGACAACAACGGCCCCAAGCCCCCCAGCCAGGCTCCGGCATCCCCTACCACAGCCGGAGCCCCCCTCCAGCACCCTGGGGCCGCGGCACGGAGCCCCCCTCCAGCACCCTGGGACGACGCCACCAGCCGGGCAGTCATGTCGTCGCCCCTGGATGCCAAGCGCCTTGGCCTGGAAAAACAGGGAAGACTAAAATTATCCTCGAGCCTGCGTGCCCCGCGGGTTGGGATGAAATCTACACCCCGCAGGACGTCAGCGGGCAGCGGCCGGCACGCGGGGCTGCCCAACGGCCGGCACAGACGGCGGCGCGGGGCTCGTCCCCTCCACCCAGGCTGTGCCCATCTCATCGCCACTCCAGACCCCTGGGCAGCTGGAGGGGGGACACTGGAGTGACAAATAAAGCCCGAACTGAGCAAATTCCCTCAGCCCAGAGCCCGGCCGGAGGAAAACCTGCCACTGCCCCCGCCCGCTGCAGGTGCTGGCGAGCCAGAGGGACGCCTGCCATCCGCTGGGATTTGGCCGGTGATTCCCTCAGGTCAAATTCAGCTGGATCTTGGCTCCATCGCCACAGGGCCATGGGCAGCCGGAAAGCCCTCGGGGCTCCCAGCGGAAACCTGGCCCGGGGCTCTCATGCATGCTCCGCGATTTGGGACCTCGTCCCCTCGAGGTCCCCAGGAGGCCGGGGCGAGGGGAGGGGGTCCAGCCCATGCTGGCGCCCCAGCCCTGGCCACCAGCTGCTCTCCCACGTCACTGGTGATGCCAGAGCCTGGCAGCCCTTCCTGGCCCCGATAATTTTGGGACTAATTCCTTGTCCACTCTGTTCCCATGCAAAATGGGATCTGACTAGGCCCCTGCAAAAGGGAGATCCCTGGGGAAAAGGGCAGGGACCCCACAGAAACCTAGGACCCTCACCACACCCAAGGGCCTTCCCCGAGCCACAGGGACATCCCCAAATCCCACAGACCTTCTCCAATTCCCAGGACCATTCCCCAGGTTTCCCTGAACCCCCCAGACCTCCCCCAGGGTCTAAGGCAAGAGGGGCTGGGGACTCCCCTAGCCCGGGAGCATCCTGCACCCCAGCCCCATCCCCAGAGCCCCCTCCAAGCCCAGAGGGAGCTCACCCAACAGAGTGAGGGCTGAGAAGGAAAAAAAAAAAAGCCTTCTCCCTCCCAAATAAAGAAAACGTCTTTGGGATGGGAGCTCAAACACCATCTGGGGGCACAGCAGAGGAGCTGTCACCCCATGGCGCATCCTTGCCCCCTTCCCACTGTTGTCCTCCCACGGCAGGAGCCAAGGCGGCCGCCCCGCTGCACGGAAACCTTTATTTTGTTAAAAGGGGGAGCACCCGGCGGGACGGAGGGCCGGGGCGGCGGGCAGAGGGGTGCGATGGCCCAGGGGGAGCAGGGGATGGCCGGGGTCGGGCCCAGGGCTGCGGCACCTTGGGCCACGCAGGAATCAGTCCTTGGTCACGGCTCGCACGTGGCAGACGCTGAGCTGCTGCCAGGGTTTAGAGGAGGGGTCTCCCCACCAAAACCCTCCCCCGGGGCAGGGCGCTGCGGCAGCTCCGAGACCCAGTGCCTGGGTGGGACAGGGAGGGGAGGACTGGTCCCCAAGGCCTGCGGCAGTGAGGGGCAGAGCAGCCAGGAGCACGGGGAGCGCGTGGACGGCAAGCCAAGCAAGAGCTGCACGCAGGAAGCCAAAACCCAGGTGAGCACCACTCACGCCCCCTGAGGTGGGGGTCTCCAGGGAAGCACAAGCCCCCCGGCGTGCCACCGCCAGCCCAGCACAGCCTGGGGACGTTCACCGAAGGCTGTCGGTGGACCGGCTCCTCGGGCGAGCGAGGGGCAGAGCCACTGAGGTCCCTTCGGCGCCGCGTGCCGCTGTGGGGGATCCCGGAAGGAAAACCCAGCCCCAGCCCGAGGACAGCCGACCCCGGCGCCGCCCGAGCTAGCGGATGCTGCCATCTCCCTCACCGCTCTGCAGCTTCTCCCGCTCAATGGACCACACCAGCTCCTGGACAAACTTCATCTCGGAGGCCACCTGCTTGGCCAACGCCTCGTAGTGGTTCTCCAGCTTTCGGTAACGCCTCTTGAGGCCATTGGCCACCTGTACCACGCTCTTGGTCTCCTCCTGTGCCTGCTTCTTCAGGGCCTCTGTTTTCTGCAGTTCCTGCCGGATCTGGCGGAGGTCCTGGCTGATGCTCTCATTCTCCTCCTTGTACCACGACTCCTTCTCCTCATAGATGGACAGCAGGGCCTCGATGTCCTCCTGGAAGGACTTCTTGTTCCTCTCCAGCTCTCGGAGGCTCTCCTCGGCTGCAGCCACTTCCTCCATGACCTTGGAGAAGCGCTCAAAGTTGATGTACGTGTTGTTTGGCGGCATGCTGGAGTGGGACTTGATGGTGTACTCCTTCAAGCGCGTGGTCTTCAGCCGGCGGCGCTCAGGTTTCTTAGAGCTGTCTTCATTGCGGACGTTCCTCCTCTTGATCACCTGCGGAGAGGTACAGTCGCAGGTGTGGGGCGCAGCCAGGACAGCAGGAGCTGGACAGCTGTGGCACCCACCTGTGGTCCACTGGCAGCGCGGCCACCACACCAGCCCCAAACAGGGGGCTGGAAGAGTAGTGGAGAGCTGCATCAATACCCACCCCCAACCTCCTGGACGTTTGACACCCAAATGTGCCAATTCTTCAACTTCTCACCTTAATCCAAGGGTGTTCCAGGCTTTGAGCGATGGTCATCCGCTTCCTGCAATGACAGCAAGGCTGTGACCGAGGGGCAGAGGCTTTGCTGCCTCTGTTCCAGTTAGACTCCTGGAAAAGCAGCTGGGATCCTGTCACCTTTGGAGCGTGAATGAGCCCAAACTCGCCGTGCTCAGGGGCCACCCCAGAGAGGGGCCCGTGCCCTCAGCCAGCCTCCCGAGAGCAAATGCGCACAGAGGAGCCCGCAGGACCCTCCCGGCAGAGGCACAGCACCACTGCTCCCACCCCAGCACGGGGTCCTGGGCGCTCCGGTCAGCCCTTGATCCCTTCCAAACCCCATTCCCCGCTTTTCAGGTGAGCTGCTGCACCCTCACGGGGGGTCCCAGAATTCACCCCATGCCTGATACGGAGGAGAGACTGTTTTCCAGATGTTTTGCAACACCTACAAGCAGCAGGAGGGGAACAGGGGGATAAATGGGATTTATAAACAACCAGCACAACAGGGATGAGCCAAGGCCTCCGGGCTGGCAGCAGGCGAGCTCAGAGCTAAACCCTAGCGTGGGCAGGAGGCGTGGGAGCTGCCTCTACGCGGCGGGTGGGGGCAGGAGGGACCGTCCCCTCGCTCGGGGTAATCCCCAGCACCGCTCCCTGTCTCTCACTTGGGGTCCTTGACGAGCAGGCGGCGGATGAAGTCCTTGGCCAGCTCGCTGGTGTTGCTGAAATACTCCTCGTCAAAGTCGTAGTTGACAGCAGATATGTTGGTCAGGGTCTCTTGCTTCGTTTCCCCGAGGAAAGGGGAGGCTCCGCTCAGCCTGCGGCGAAAGCGGGCTGTGACACCCCAGAAAGGCAACAGCCCGCGGTGGGGGACTCGCCCTGCAGCGCCTGTCTCCCCCAGACACCCCTCATACTCACAGGATGTACGTGATGACCCCGATGCTCCTGGAAGAGAGAGGAAGAGGAGGCTGAAGCCCTGCAAAGGGTCGTCCGTCCCCTCTCCCCGTGCTTTCAGCAAGAGGGGAGATACGCCAGCATGAGCCTGGTCCTGGGGACCGGCCACTGGTGCCACTGGTGTCGGCACTGGAAGGTACTTGGGAGGGGACTCACTCACCACATGTCGGCCTCCAGCCCCAGGGGTTCGTAGTTCACAATTTCCGGAGCTTTAGAAGGGAAGAGGGGAGAAAACAGGCTTATTTTGGGGGAAGGCAGCCTGTCCCTGCGGGTGCATCCTGGCAGCTGCCCAGCCTGCCGCACCGGGGCTTTGGGCATTTCTCCGGGATTAAGCCAAAGCTTTCAGAGCCCAGAGGAGCCCCACAGGAACACCGCAGCCAGGTCTCACCTACGAACTCCGGGGTCCCAAATATATTCTTGAACTCATTCCCAGCTTCAATCTTGTGGGCAATCCCAAAGTCGATGAGTTTGATGCGAGGGTTTGGCGCGTTCTTGTCCAGCAGCATGATGTTCTCCGGCTGCAGGGGGAGAGGAGCGGGCTTTTACCTCACACGCTCGCCTGTGGGAGCCTCGTGCCGCCCCGGGCTCCTCTCCTCAGAGGAGAGGACACACGCCTCGAGCAGGGAGAGATCCCAGAGCCAGCCCCACTGCTCCGCCGGAGCCTGGATGCTCATCCTCACTCCCCAGCCACGGAGAATGGGGCGTCTGCACCTCCCTCACAGACCTCACCTTCAAGTCGAAGTGGGCGATGCGCTTGGAGTGCAGGTAGTGCACCCCGTCCAGGATCTGCTTGAGGAACTGGGTGGCCTCCTCCTCCGTCAGGGACTCCTTCTCAGCCAGGAAATCAAAGAGCTCGCCGCCGGAGACCAGCTCCAGGATCAGCACCACGTCCGTCTTGTTCTCGAAGATGTCGTGCAGCGTGATGATGTTGGGGTGCTGGATCTCCCGCAGAATGTCCACTTCCCTCTCGATCTCCTCCCGGCTCACGCCCCGACGGCTGGATGACAGCCGACGCTTCTTGATGAATTTCGCCGCGTATTCCAGGCCCGTTTTCCTCTCCCGGCATTTCCGTACAATAGCAAACTGGCCACTGCGGGATGCGGGGAGGAGGTGAGGAGAGGAGCTCCTCCCGCATCGCACGCGCCCGTGTGTGCGTGGCAGCGGGGTCAGCAGCAGCGCAAGGATGGGGGAGGCTGCGTTGGGCAGGAGGACACACGGTTTTCCCGAGGTCTGTTGGGAGCCGGGGTCCTCCTGGCACGCTGCCGGCGATGCCCGCCTGCTTGCAGCGTTTCCGCACCCCGGCACCGCCGGAGCAGGCGCGTAAACCCCGGTGCTGCCCGGCACGGAGGAAGGGAATTCCCCCCAGGGACGCGGCAGCTGCTGACCCTCCCTGGGCTGCGCGGGTGCTGCTGATCGTCCCAGGTGGGAGATGCCCACCAGCTCTCATTTCCAACCAGGAGCTCCCAGGCTGCTCCCAGGAGCGAACACCGGAGCCTGGTGGGGGGGTGTTCCCAGGGGACCATAAGGCTCCGATGGGGAAAGCGGGCAGGGGGAAAAATGCCTGAAAGAAGAGTAACCGACAGTTCAAAGCGCGCTGTGGTCAGGGGCCGGGGGGAGGCAGGGCTCTGGCATCGACAGGAGCCCCGTTCTGCTGACACCAGCACCGCTGCTACGGCAGGATCCGGCCCTCGTGCCTCCGGGCCCCGGCCAAGCCCCCTGCGGCCCCGCTGCTGGGATGCACAAGGGCCCCTCAGCACCCTCCCCCCGAGGACAGGATCCATCCCACATCCCCAGACTGCTCCTTCCCCTCCCCGCTGCCCCGGCCGTCGGCCATCCCCGCCGCCACGCGGTGACGTACGGTCCCCGTCATCGGCCTCTGAGCGCGCCGGGACCCAGCTCTCATCCCTGGATCCCACAGCCCCCTCCCGCGTAGGGACCAGCCCTGGTGGGATCCGGCCCCCAGGCACCACGTCCGGCCCCACGGCTCGAATCAGATCACAGCCACAGCGCAGCCCCGAAGGGGAAGAGGATCCCAGAAAAAGCCCCTGGAAGCTCCCAGCCTTTAAAAAAAAAAACCGCTAAAACCACCCAAAGTGTTTTCTGCTGTAAACCATTTCCCAGGGCCCGGGAAGCCCCGCGCCCAGGCAGCCGTGGCGGCAGCAGCCCCCGAGTGCCGGCACGGGGCTGGCGCGGCCGAGGCAGCACCGGAGGATCCAAACCCAGCCCACGCTCCCCCCACCGCCGCTGCCTTTGCGTCCTGGATGATTAAATCCCGTTTGCACGCGGTGATTCACCCCCAGATCTGTCCCGCAGGCGCGGAGTCGGGCGGCAGCGACCGAGAAGGGCCGGAAGTCGCCAGCACCAGCCTGGCAGCCTTGGCCCAACCCGGACAGGATGGGAGCTCTGCAGGGAGCTGCTGGGCCTCTCCAGATACAGGAGTGAGTTTAATGTTAATTAATTAACACCTTTTTTTTAAATATAGAGCTGCCAGAGGTGCCTGGCTCTCAGCCCCCAGACCCACTGCCTGCGGGTAGCAGAGAGGTGGCACAGGGGATGCCACCGGCACGGGGACACCACGAGGGCTGCAGCAACTGGATGAAGCTCCCGACCCGGCCCGCCGCTCGGGCAGGGGGTGCAGCCATGGAACCCCCCCCCCAGAACGCGGCGAGACCTCACTCACCTGCCCAGCTCTTCCCCCATCTCATAGAAGTCCTCCACGCTCTCCTGCCGGAAGGTGGACATGGCTGCGGGGCCCCGGCGGCGCTGAAGCCGCCCCGAGCCTTCGAGCGGAGGAGGACACGGGGGAGCAGCTGGGATCAGCACCTGTGGCACCACAAAAGCGGGCTGACGCCCTGGGAGCCGCACACCGACACAGCCACGGACCCGCTGCGGCAGCGCGGGGGCCAGGACCCGGCCCAGGGACCCCGTCTCCCCGGGGAGGAACAGAGGGCAGGGAGCCCCGAAGCTGCGCAGCCCCAAGCCGTGCTGCGCCGTGGGGTGGCTGGGGTCGAACCTGCCCCCCACCCCCCTGCCAAAGGTCTCACTGTGCCCCCAGGCCTGTGGACACCCCCTGCCTGCCCTGGCCCCACGGGGATGCCCTGGAGGGAGAGAGCAGGGAGTGGGGCGGTGGCTGCATGGGCCCCGAGGTCGTGGGTCCCGCTCAATCCCAAACCTCTTGTCACCACTGCCACTGCCACCCAGGTGTGGTGGACGGACCCCCCCAC
>JAAGAY010011493.1:4519-29143 GCA_011801015.1 Ardeotis arabs
TTTTTTTTTTTTTTTTTTTTTTTTTCTCCAAAGTTTGGCCAAACTAATTTGTTATTTTATGGAAGAAAGCAACTCATCTGTTTTGATGTGTGTCCCAGATCAATGATTTCAGAGAGGCTGTAATAAGAATACTAACGGCATTTGCAGATGATCTTAAGTTAGGTGTAACAAACACAGAGTAGGAAGAAATAATATGACATAATCTAAAAATCTTGGAAACAGGAAATTGAATGTAACTGAGTGGAGAGGAAAAAATATAAACTCGTATATCCCTGGAAAAAAAAAATGAGAAGTTCAGTACAAGGGGAAAACTTGGAAAATAGTAATAGCTGAGGGAGAAAGTGGAGAGTAAATCAGATATGCTTGTGCTTAGTGACAGGGCAAAGGAAAGGACAATGTAATTAGGGAGTATCTGTGGGCATCACTTCAGACAGCAGCAGTGTAATAGCTGCCTTAAAGTAATTTTGAGACCACTCATAGAGTATCGTAGCTAAGCCAGGGCATATCATTATCAGTCTGTTGGAAACAGAGGGGCACAATTTGGAGATGATCATTAATTAACACTTGGAGAATAGAGGTATGAAGTGTGTAAAACATGGCTGAGGAAAAAACAGGTGGGGACTTATTCATCAATAAACTTCCTAAAGCTATGAACTTGTAAGCACTATTGGTGAAGACTTTAAGATAATTAAAGTAACTGTAAAGAAAGATTAGTCATTAAACTTAAAACTGTAAAATAACTTCTCACAGCATGTACAAATCCATGAAAAATAGATTCTAAGAAGGAACCAAAGAATACGTTGGGAAAACCCACTGTATGTTACAAAGGAGAAATTCTCCATCTGCAGTCTTCTTAAGACGTAATCTTTGCGGTGTTTCACTGATATTGGAATTCTTTCGCTAGCCAAATCTTGCTTGCCATATTTATGGGAATACTGCTGATGCCCAAATGTGGTCAGAAGGCAAAGGGAAAGATAAGATAGTTTCCTCCATTCAAGTCCTTCAAACGAGTGACGTCGTAAAATTTTTACTGAAAACATTTTAAATGCAACTCAGTGTGTAAATACATAAGTGAACACAGTGAGATATATATAATGCAAAAGGGATGTTTATATATAGTAATACTTATTAACTTAAGAAAAATAAATATCTAAGCTCTCCAAGAGCTACTGAACTGTAATAAACCTTACCCAAATTTTAACAGGTTAAACTCTGTGAATGGTTTTAGTATGGTTTTAGTATCTGCAGCTGTGAACCATATTAGAAAACTTGTGTTAAGTCTGAGGTGTATGTCCCAGAACAGAGCTGTTCTGCTAACACAGTGACTAATATAAGCCATTATTAAAATCTTGCAAGGAGGTGAACCCAAAGTTGTCACCCTTCTGTTAAACCAGATCTGGTAAGCTTTGAAACATTCACTAGTTCTGAAAGTGGAGGATTTTCTGCTTATCTGCTTTTGATGTTATTTCTTAGCCTTGTGTTTTGGTCTAACCTATTGCAACTTGTAAAGCATCTTAAGGATTATAAAAGATAGTTAGTAGGGTTTGTGTTCTAACATAAGAATGAATCTGTCAAGGTGGTTTGGGAATCTGGGATGAAGTAGTCCATAGTGTTCAGTGCTCTAAATGTCATTGGCATAGACTATTGATTCTACCCAATAAACTTTTCACAGTACTAAATCTAACAATTGCCTCTGGGCAATTGTCTGTTACTGAAGTCTACTCTCTAGTTAAAACACCACTGCTGGTGCTTAATTGTGGTAATGTATTGGTTTGAGGTATTACCTGCTGTAGTATTTTTAGCTTTTGAGACAATAATCTTTTCTCTCTAACAAGTAAAATAACTTCAGATTACAATTTAGGAACGAATATACCAAAGACAATTTATCTTCAGTAAATTCTTTATATTTACAAGACTGAAGCTTTATGTCCTCTCTGTGATTTTAGTGGGTATGTGATAACTTTGCTGAACTTTGCTTGGAACCTTTACAGTGCTTTACACTATTTTTTTAATGCTTAATGGCTGCATAATACTGATTTTCATTTATCTAGGCTAATCTTTCTTTTCAGCTATCTCTGCTTCTTCAGTTTCACCATACATGTCTCTCAGTCATGAATCTGATTTAAACTGCCCACAGAGAGGAAGGGACATCTAAAAACACACTTGATATCCACAGATACCAGTAACACCTCTTCTGGAGCAACAGTCTCTTGCATCCTTCTGTAACTGGGATTGTGGATCACAGAGTATGAATGCAAGGATATTAATGTGACTACGGTAGGTGTCACTTTCATGACAATTGGTAGATTTTGTAGCTGTCAAATTCATAAATCAGCATCAGGATAAAATACAGGTTTTGCCTCCAAGTAAGACTAGTATATAACTTTGGCTTAACTTAGTTCCGTTATAGCATTAGAGCTGAGCCTAGATTCTAAACTGCCCCTAGGCAGTTCCACAGGTCATTCTGGAAATCAGTCAACTAATTATTTTTGTGTTGGAAGAAGAAAGGGGCAGAAAGAGGAAAGGAGTAGAAACCTGATCAGTATTTATGCATTTCTTGGAGAGGTGGTATTAAGAAACCATTTACAGGAAACTCCAGCTTTCAGTTGTAGGCAAATAACACTGTGCTGAAATAAAAACTCCTGACATTCCTCCCAAGTTTTTTGAAGACGAGCTTGTAGCTTCCCAAGTATGTCTGCTGTAAATGATTAATGTGTAAGCAATCTTGATCCAATTCATTAAGGCTCTTGACTCTTTTTCAGGTTTTCACAGTGAACTCCTTGATTTAGAGATTTTTTTTCTGTTGTAAGCTTTACTGCTTTTCACTCATCTCTTTTTCAGTCCACCATAAATTAATGTTCAGCCTTTGGCAAGCTATACTTTTAAAATGCTGCTTTTTTTCTGTCATAGCTGTGACTAAACTTAGTCTTTGATCATGCTCCTTTGTGGCTGGCCTTTTCCACTGTGAAGGGAAAAGGAAGACTAAAGAGGTGTTTCTATCCATAGAATCCCTTTTCCCTTGTGAGAATCCTCTGGGTAGCTTTAGTTTAAGGGAGCATCCCTGCAAGCTCTGTTTCTCTGTTTCCAGGTACCAATAAGCAATTTATTTTGTAGGCAGGATAGAGAAACTTTTCGTCCCAGACTGAAAAGGACACAGAGCAAAATCATCCCGCTCCAAAGCGGCTGGAAGTACTGAGGGTCTGAAACTGTTGGAAATTTCCTGCTCTGAATGAAGAGTAGGTTAGAGAGTGTCGGTACAAAATTACGTGCTAGACTAGACTGCTCCATTATCTGTGGTGGTGTCTGGTGACTAGGTACCTCTCTAAAAGATACAAACTTTCAGAAACTTTGAAAAGCAAAAGCTTGCCATTGGTTTAGGGTGGTCTGTGGGCAAGGAGAGTTCAAGTCCTTTAAAGAATGAATTAAAGAGAAGGAGACACTGTGTGAACCTTGTGCTGTGTGTGCTTAACAGCACTGTAACAGAAGCCGCCGCACATTCCTTTTGTGACAGAGGTCACCGCACTTCCAAGGGGGATGTCGGTGACACCTTCAATGTCAAAAGTTAACTTCACTTCTCTTCTCCCTGTAAGAAAGCATTATGTCAAAATGACTACAGTTACTTCCCAAAACGTGAAACATGCAAAGAAGGTGCTAGCAGGTATGGATGGCCAGCTCATACATCTTGGTGGACAGGCCTTTTAGAATTTTATCTTTCCTTGTGAGACTGCAGGAAGGATGTGTTTTCTTACCAGGGAATTAGATTTCAATAATCTGGGAAATGCAGGTCTTAAGAGCTGCCTGCACAGAGAAAATTGGTAATTAGAAGCATGTGTTCCCCTGTAAGTGTTCCAGTGAACCGTCTGGATCAGAGTGAAAGCCTAGATTAACACAGTGTGACAGTGTTGTACAGATGCAAACCTGGTGTGCCTTTAACCATTTTAATCTCATTACAAAATTAGTTGAAATTTTGTGTATTCATAGGGTCTCTAGTTTGATTTCCCCCCTCCCACCAGGATTTTATGTGAAGATAACTTTTTTCTGACCAATATGTTTCACAAGTTATTTCTGAGAAGTGACTTTTTGTAAAGTAAAACTAAAATGCTAGCATTTATGACTCCAGCTGTAAGAAAGGAATACAGTATGATTTAGCTAAGTGTCACCTAACAGCAATTAGCCTTAAACCCAAATCTGTCTAATACGACCTAGATTGTAGATGGAAAAGGATTTTGGGTTCTGAATCCTTTTAAGTCACATGTCAGCATACAACCTACAAAACAAAAAAGATTTCTAGGACAACGTACATGAAATAAAATTACACTTTTCATCTGCTAAGTCTGTCACTCTTGCTTTGTTTAAAATTGATATCTTTAAAATTGCAGGGAGGTAGGGAATTGTTTTATGTGAAGTGATTCAGCCAAACAAGCTTGTGGTTATGGCAGAATAATGAAGAACTTTTGTACTGACTTTTTTTGGTGAAGGGATTCTGTGAGTTTGATAAAATACTCATAAAAGCTGTGATTAAAAATAGAGTTGCTGCCTCATCTTGCAGCAGAGATGTGCATCGCATCTTAACACTTACCCTCATGAAAATACTTAGCATGTAATGTTAATATTTTTAGTATATTAGAATCTTAAACCTAAAGGAAACAAGAGCATTTTGCATTTGATATTCTATAGATCACTGAAGTACAATCAATAATCCATTAGGAGGAATCTCTGTTCCATTTAACACTTACCGCTAACAAGTTATTTTTTTATCCTTTCCAACTGTAAAACAGTACAGAGAAGTAGTGCAGAAGGTTGAATTGTGGAGGAGGTCAACATAGCACCAAAAATAGTTTAAAATAAAGGTACTTAGCAGCAACCACATCTAAAGCAACTTTATTTGTAGTAGAAAAACACAGTTTGCCATGTAAGCCTGCCTGTCTCTCCTGTCTAGTTCTGAGGTACACTGGGGAACGCTCCTTCAGTAAATAGAGTGTAGCATTATGGCTGTGAATACAACAAGATTTATTACACCTAATTTCTCAGAGCGGTATAAAATGTATCCTGCCGGTAGGAGTAAAGAATAAGAAAGAATGAAAAAAGCATTTTGTACGTCAGAACTTTTAACCGTGAGTGACTAGCAGAACATTGAGCTTTGTGGCTCTTTTTAATCAGCTTAGTGAATTGATGACTACAAACTTTATTTAATGTTGGTTTGGGATGATCGCTTTACTATCATTTGGAATAGTGATTTAAGGCCAAATTCTATTTTTACGTGCAGGAGGAGTTCCACTACTTACTTATGCACAGGAGGAAGCACAGGAGAAGGAAATCTCCCTATAGATATTGCTGTGTTTGGCACAATCTAAAATATATTTAATGGCTTTAGCTTTTCTAGGCTGAGAAATCAACTTTGAAAGCAACCCAACAATAGAAGAATTCATGATATTTTTTTTTCAAAGCCACACATTGTCCTATCTTATTCAGAGCAGAATTTTTTCTAACAACCAAATTCTATGAGAGTCTGGTTTTCAAAGTTATGTAATAAAAATAATTGTTAAATCTATTGTGATAGTCTAGACTACACACAAAAGGAAAACTCAAGGGAAATCATGGAGATTTTCTCATGGAAATAGATAATGGACAGACTAAAATGTTTCATCTAGTTTAAATAAGTATTATAATCTATAACCTTTCAGAGTAGTTTATTTGCTTTCTTGGAACAAAAATGGATACAGTAAATTGTTCTAGAGGAAAATGTACTATTGTTAGCCCCACTCTGCTGCGTTAGTGATAAGAGCTTGCAAAAGCCCTGTTTTATTTCATAAGTAGTCCAGAAGCAAAGCTTTTCTTCTCTGCAATATGTATGCTTGTCATATATGAGATAGATGAATAGTTTGTCACAGAAACACAAACCCAGCTATCCGGTTTAGCTAGAACAAAATGATTCTATTTTCTCAAGTCCTGAATGGAACAGATTTTCAAAGTGGGAAACAAAGACCTCTCCTAGGCCGACGCTGTATTGCCAGCAGTGGGGATCAGGGAACAGCTTTACGAGAGGAGCCTGGAGGAAGGATTTGTTTGAATATTCCGAGCCTGACTCTACATCTCCCTGTACCTCCTGACTCCAGGTGGAATGAGGTGCATGTGAGGCAAAGTCGGCAGAATCAGGTGAGAAATTTCTATTAAGAACTGTTCACCGTGCAGCACAGCAGCAATTTATTACCCAGGGATCGTTGCAGATACAGCCTGGGTCTCAAGAGTGATAGGCATTTGTTCATATGTGCTAGTATCTGGGTCACAAGCCTGATGAAAGGGGAGAACGCAACCCATAAAGTTTGGGAATGGAAGCTGTGAAATGTTACAGTAGCAGGGTCATCCCTTGTGACTTGTGGTAATTAGATAAAATTTGCTGATTAACGAGGCCATGGTTTCACCTATGCTTTAAGCCAGCACTGAGATCTAACCTGACAAAGTGATTAGTTTTAACCTGGATATGGATCACTGTGGCTGTAGAAAACGTTTTTTTTTCCAGTAGGGAAGGGTACGTAGTTAGAATTAGATGGGAAGGGAGGGTGACAAACTCTATCTTTCAGCAGCAGTACAGGTTTATAATAACTTAAACTAGATATAAAACCGTAACTTGGGAATACAAAAAATTAATACAACAGAATGTATCCTTTTTGTTGGGAAGCTTTTTGTCTTACTCAAAATTTTACTTTATGCAGACTTTTATTCAGATCTTCTGCTGTACCAGCCTGCTTGGGTTAGGTGAGGACATTCTCAGGTCAACAGCCATCTGATCAGGTAGTGATGTTTGCCCTCCCTCCTTCATACTGAGTCTGAAATATAATGCAATTTAACTCCCTCAGGAGTACACAACTAAAAAGCAAAGTTATATACAAACACAAAAAGTAATTTCAGATGTACAGGGAAGTTTTCAATTAAAAAAGTAAAATTCAGAAGTCAAAATTCAAATCCTTTGACTTCAGGGAAAGTAATTTTTTCTACAATGCATTGTCTGATGTATTCTACTTTGGGTAATGCTATTTAAAAAATCATTGGTAGATGAAAATGATTAGCAGCCTGATTTGATAGCATAAAGATTACACTGTATAGGTAAATGTTACTGGTCTATGTGAGAGTAATTTAATTGATATAAATTGCATATATGGAGTGTCAATTTTGCATAGTCCACAAGAGGTTACTAGAACTGTGATAGCACTGAGAAAGCCAATAGGAGATAGGTCCTGTGTATGGAATATAAAATGTATCTCAAGGGAAGTGAGGAAAACTGTATTACCTGAAAATGCAAGCCTTAATACAGTAGAAAGTATAAAGGGGACAGTTCTGTACAGGATTTAGTCATTTCCCCCTATTTTTTATCTTCAGTGAAATTGATCTTTTTTTCTGTCAGCTCCACCAATCTTTTAGGTAGAGTGTAAATTGGCACTTGGAATATTTCTTATTTTAATAGGAGGAAGGAACAGCGAGAGTAATGGAAAAGATCTTAATTGTTACACCACTGCCTAAGGTAAGGTTTGCAGAAAATTAACTTTCCAGTAGCTGGCTGAGGCTGGTGACACTAACAGATTCTGGGTGCAGCCCAGTGATCATCAGAAATGTGATGACTGGGTCAGAAATGACACAAATGTGTGGTGATAAGGCAGGCTGGAGGTCAGGAATCCAGGAATTCCACTCAAGTCAGGCACAGCAAGGGACAGGGCTGAGCACAGACTTACCTACACAGCTCAGAAAAGGCCGAGGGGCTTCAGCCCTGACCTTAAATGAGCTGGTGGACAGAGCGTGTGGATGGGGGTCTTGGATGCAGCTGTTCAGGGCAGTTAAGGCCTATTGATACGCTCAGGGTCCAAACAGACTCTTAACTTTTCTAGGTAGCTTTTATTAGAGGAATTACTTTCTGTATGGGGGGGAAAAAAACCTACTTTCCTCTTGAATTAAGCTTGAGCCACTTCAATTTTCACCCCAGCAGAGTGCTCTGCTATAGACAGATTAAACAGTGCCAACTGCTGCTCTCATTAAGAGCACCTGAACAGCATATTCTTTGTATGAAGTTTACTCTTCCTCTTAATTGAGGTTAATTGTAGCTTTGCAATAGCTACCCACAAGAGGGGGAAAAAGAAGAGTATTTCTACCTCTGAGCTACAATTTTTATTTATAATTTTTCACTATGATTTAAGGTACCACCAGTTTTAGGACCTGGTAGTTCAAGACACAGTGCACCCACACCCAGCTGAAGACAGATGCTATCACCCAAAAAAATTACCAAGTCATAAAATAGTGTAGGAAAGAAGTCTTGCAACATTCACACAAAGTGAGAGTTGAGAAGACTGTGGACTTTGACTTGCCCATGTTTGTAGAGGAAATATTTTTGACCTGAAACTGTGAAGTCAAATGTGTTAGCTAAAAGACTACTGTCACAACAGGTGAGATGGTAGCCTTGGAAGGCATTCAAAAATCAGTGTATTTCAGAAAGAAGCTGACAACGCTCCAAAGGAGCGGGTTTTATTTTGGTTTTGGGGGTTTTGTTCCCTCTGGAGATTGTAGCCAGCATTTATCAATTATCTGTATTTACTTTCATTGTTCAGAGACAATAAATTGTCTCTGGGACAGGAGTTCCTAAAATACTTCAGTGTGGCATTTGTTTCCCTTCCTTTACTGAAGAAAAACCCTCTAGTTTGTAATCAGTCTTTGAGTGACCTGACCCAGGAAAGCTAATTTCAGCAATAATAAATGCTATGTCTTTTGTCCCTTGAGAAAATAAAATTGAGGACCTTGGAAAGGTCTTGGAACTTGCTGCTGACCAATCTGCAAATTCAGTATGCCTCCTATTTCTGTGACAGTGTTGAGAGAAGGAACTTCTGAAGTCTTCTCAGAGACCCATACCTCTGTAGTCATGCTGAATAGCTTTTTTTTTTTTTTACTGACTTATCTTTGTAATGCAGTTTGCATTTCTTTTGTTAATATAGAGATTTTTTACTGAAGTTTTGGGAGGATAGCAGTTACATATACCGGAAGAAAACTTTCCACCAAACATTCATGTGTAGCATTTCTGTAGCCTGAAGGGGGCTGTTCAGCCAGGTTTGTAAGGAAATAGCTAATAGCAAGGATATTTTACTCTTCAGCTGGGATAAATCAGTCTGCCCCATCTTCTATCTAAAACACATGTGACTCTAATCATCATTATCCTTTTTGTTAGCCAGTACTTTGTGCTTTCCATCTCAGCAATGCTCATTGTCAAAGAGCAATTTAACTTGATCCTCCTTCTGTCTCCTGCTGAGGTAGTCTTTTTGGCCTGTTTCTGATCCAACACTGTCCTTCTTCTCTAGAGACAATGGGAGTTGAACTTTGAATAAATCTCTTCCTGTTTCGTTCCTTGTGTGGTTAAAAAAAAAAACACAAAGATTTCCGGCTTATGGAGATTCACCTACTATGAGTCTACCCTTAGATTACTACGGATGCAAAATGGCAAGTTGCTCTTTGAAGTGCAAGTTCAGTGTTTGTACACTAATGTTAAGTATGTTGATCTTTTACAGGTCAAGACTTTTTGTCAGCAGTGTTAGGGTCCTGCTCCATGAAATTCCAAGCTTATCCTGTAAATTTGGGCTTGTAACCACAGTGTAGGGTTGGCAGAGTTATTACTATATCCTAAGTGTTTAACTTAAGGAGAAATCCGCTGAATCTTCTTGTCCCAGATGTTGGAGGGGGATCAGATTAGCTGAGAAGTAATCTGGTCCTAATAGAATGAGATCTACTGTCACACCTGAACTGACATTGATACTAACAGAGCTGAAAGACAGTTTTCTGCCAGCTGCTTTTGGGCCAGGATTTGTCTCAGTAGCTGTAACAAGGTTATTCATGTTTCAGTCTACTTCTGTGTTTATTTGGGTATCCTTCATGACATCCAAAGATATTCTCTTGGTGCAATTATAGAATCATGGAATGGTTTGGGTTGGAAGGGACCTTTCAAGGCCATCCAGTCCAACCCCCCTGCAAGGAGCAGGGACATCTCCAACCAAATCAGGTTGCTCAGAGCCCCGTCCAACCTGGCCTTGAACGTCTCCAGGGATGGGGCATCCACCACCTCTCTGGGCAACCTGCTCCAGTGTTCCACCACCCTCATCATAAAAAAAATTTTCCTAATGTCTAATCTGAATCTACCCTCTCTTTGTTTAAAACCATTACCCCTTGTCCTATCACAACAGGCCCTGCTAAAAAGTTTTTCCCCATATTTCCTATAATCCCCCTTTAAGTATCATCAGAAAAATGTCCAGTGCTACCAGTTCTCTTCTACTTGACTCCAAAAGATACCTAGTTTGTCTCTTTTTAGTTTGTGCTCTGCTTTCTGTCAGCATCAGGAAATCACCACTGACAGGATGCCTTGTTAGAAGCGAAACCTCGAGACTAGGTAACTATTCTGCTTCTTTAGAGTGGAACACTGACGGTTTTCTCAGTCTGGAAATAAATTTCTCTTGTCTTGAGGGCAAGTACAGTGACTGTTGTCTGTTACCCCTCTGAAGGACTGTCAGTACTGTTACATATCAGTTAAAGACATTACTAATCCCTGTTACTACTTTTTTCAGAACTGCCGACTAAGCTTTTTCTATGATCATTCTCTAATCCATTTAAATCAAAATGAGGCGAGTTACTATAAACAACTCTAGTAGCATGTATACACCAGTGCAGCTCATTTTAGCAGAAATGTGTTACAGAGAAATTGAGAGTTGGGTGGAGAGACAGCACAGTCTCTTCAGCTGGAACAGCTGCGGTTAGGAGTGAGTTCACATGTCCTGGAGATGGACAGACATTTGCCTTGGTTTCCTGTTAGCTTTCTGGTGTTTCTGATTCCCTGCTCAGCCCTTTGTGGGATCATCAAAACTGTGAAGGCTGCCTTCCTCAGCAAACCAGCTCTTCAGAGGAGGAGCAGTTACATGTCAATGAGTCTGTGCCGCCTCTGGTTGGAGTTTTAAGGTGACAGGAAGGTAGAAAGCTTTGTCTGGAATATCTTCACTGAGGACCATTACTTGATGTGAGATGTTATGATCAGTCAGTTCCAAGGTGTATGACTTTTAAAAGGCACTGTTGAGCGACATGGGCTTGCCTTCTGCCTGCTTTGAGACAGGGATTTGAATGAACCATGGCTTCACAGGACAATAAATCTGTTTTTAGTGCACCTAGGACTGAGTCAAAACAGAGCAGTCTCATGATGCTAGGCAGTGCTTTATTCAAGTTCGCTCTGCCAGATCAAATGTATTATTAAAATTTTACTTTGCTGAACCAGGCACAAACACCACGTCATGTGTTCAAGCTGATGGAACAGGAGTAGTTGTGCTCACGAGGGTCAAATATGTGCTGCCAGGTAAGCTGAGATCAGTGAATTTAGAACCCTGGCCTGATGGTTGGGAGTGACGAGTGGGGAAATGTATTTTTTGATTGTTGACCAGGTTACTGCTCTCAGCTTCAATGTGGAAGTGCTGTGTGGGTGTCTGAGCTCTTCATGGATTAAGGGAAACAGCCCAGCTGTCTATCCCTGCAATAAAACCGGTGTTTAACCTGCAAAATGGTGTTGTGATAATATTGCTTTGGAAACATGGCGTGAGTTTCATTAAGTCATTTAGTTATGCTAATATGGTTTATTTGCAGCAGTGAGCAAATGTCTGCTATTTGTGTGTTTATCTGTAAAATTCTAAATGTTTCCACCAAAATATTCTCTTGTCAAATGTTCCAGACTAAATTGTCCCACTTTTTAATCAGTTGGGCTTTACTCCTGATCTGATATAAATGGGGTTTGGTGTGGAAAAGCACTTCTTCCACTGCTGACTGTGTGTTCCCGCTTTTCCCCTTCCATTGGATCTAGCAAACGTGGCATAAAGTGAACTGGTTCAGCAGGAAACTAAAAAAACCAAAGTTTCCCTTTCAGATCAACCTGTTGAACTGATCTGCACAATCACTAGATCTAGTGAGAGGTGAGAGGGAGAAAGCACTACCTGGGACTTGGTCTGCCTGCAGTTGTACTGGATTAGAGGGAAAAATCAAGATGCTCTTACTATTAGCACTTCAGTTCAACTGCTCTTGGCTCAGTGCGGAAAAACATTCTTGCTTGTATATTCCAGCCCATTAGACTTGGCTACTTCTTTCTTTTTCAGAATTATTTGATAAATTACTTGCTATTAAAATAATTAAACCATGAATCTTCACATTATTCACTGTTTTTTCTCATGTTATTAACCTGTAATTTGACCAACAGATATGAGCATAATTTATCCCATGATTGCATAGTGTTTAATATGCGCTTCTGCGGTGAGTAACAGCTCTAAAGCTAAGTGGTTTGCCCTGTGAAGTGACATGATGTAATAATATTTCTTTGAAAATAGAAAATTAAGTATCCTTAAATCCTGTAATTACGTAGCTATAGGTTATCTTAGCAACTTAGGAAATGGAGTCGGGTAGCCTGAATTTTTTTTTTTTCTATAGTATTCCAGGAATTAAGTCAAAATTGTACAAGAGCAAGCATCATGCTTTACAGAACATGAGATACTTCCCCAGCTCTGTATTTCAATATAATTCACTTCCTTTGTTCTCTTTCCAAGAACTAAGGTTTTCCAGTATGTTTGCAACAGCAAAGCAAACAGCTGGTGTGTTTCAGGAGTGTATATTTTTGAAATAATAAAAACAATCTGTCTATGTTCTAGTGTCTGTCTTGTTGTTTAGACAGATCCTCTGTAAAACCTGATAACCCATGAGTGTGTCTGTGCTGAATGATTTCTACAGAAGTATTCTCAGAAGTGTGCCTGTAGATGAACTAATTCAGCTGCATTTTTGGCATTTAAAACTCTGCATTTTTTGGCATTTAAAACTTACTGATTCTTTTTTACACTCTATTTGAGTAACTCTATTTGACTTGGCACTGAAATGATGTGGATTTCAGAGATGCTATTGTGTGATTGGTTATAAGCAATTAGATTTTTTTGCTTTAGGCAAATATTTAGAGGTTTTGATTTTTTTTTCCTTGTTAAATATTCTTTCTTTTTTTTTTTAAAAGGCTTGATTATTTGCTGTTTCTTTTAAATCTTTATCTCATTCTAAAATAAATGGTTACTTTCTGCTCCCATGAGTTCAATCTGATTTGTATTACTTCTACCCTTCTAAAGTTTTATTTTCTAAGGCACAAGATATTTTGGCAACTGCTGTAAATTTTTCCTGGTATTTGTCATTGTGGGAAATCTGTAGTCACTTTTTCATTATAGATTTACCTGGTGAAATTAAAAGTTTCACCAACATAATTCTCTTGCACACCTATCACTGGAGGGTCTTTTCATTTCAGAGTATTTTTTTGCAGTGCTGAACAAACTCTTACTTGGTCTTTGAGATTATTACCAATTGTAACAAATATATAACAAGCTTAAAACCTATACTTTATTGCAGGATTACTGGCTCTTGACATATATATAATACAATTTTTGTTCAGTGCTATACGTATTATTTTTCAGTGTTTTTAGAATAGCTATTAATTCATTTAAAGCTTATAATGTTTTGGGATTGACTGCTCTTAAGTTTAGGGGGATGTAGAATAACACTATTTTGAAGATAATGGGTGATTCTCTGATTCTGTGACATTACAATAAATATTGTGATGAGTATAGTGAAATAAATGGTTTGTGCCATCTACTGGTCTGGATAGGATCTGCATTTCAGTTCAGAGGCTGAATTGTAACTTTAACTGAAGTGTACAGTGTTGTAAAAGAAGGAAACTTGCCATAAATAGCTAGCACATTTTTTTATCTCCTCTGTATTAAGTGCTAACTAATGTTACACGTGTTAATTCAGAGTGCAGAGTAATACATGAACCCTTTTCCCACCCCTGCCTTCCCAGCCATGCCCTACAACTTCTTAATCCTAATTTTGACAGAGCCTGGAAACATTTCTTATAGGTAGGTCAGTCGTGTTTTAACAGAATTTAACAGCCAAAGTTGATGGGTAGACTGAGCTGTGAATGTGAGCAGGGTTTGTCTAGACACGTTAAAGGGAGTCACACTTCTCTATAATAATTCATAATTACAATATATTCCATTATCACTTTGACTTGTAGTAGAGTATAAAAAAAAACCCACCACATTCTCCTTTATGGGTTTTCTCTGACGTTTATTTCAGTGTTAAGCCTGGAGTAATAAAGCTGCTGGTGTGGAGGGAGCTTCAGTATAGCAGAGTGCGTTACGTAAGGCCTGCTAGCTGAGATGTCTTTGTATCTTACAGCCTAATAATAGGCTATTGTGTTTTCTGTGATTTTTATAAGGCTCAGATTTCACATTCAATTCTTAACTGTTTCAGTATCACCAGTGTAATGGCTTGTGTGTTTAATACATTTTGTGTACATTCTGATTATAAATATTCTGCAATGAGCTTTGTCTTTCACTGTTACTTTTTACTTATTTATCTCTCAAGGACTTCAACAGTGGATCCACAAATGCTCAATGCCCTTCTAGGTATGGTTGTTCTATACAAAGGGAGTAAATCCAAGAAAGTATTAGTGGGGGGGGGGAAAAAACTTTACACATTGGAAGATTGTACGCTTCGGTATCACGTTCAGGGGTCCAAATACTTCACTTGCTTACGTAATCAAGGACTCATTTTCAGATGCAGCGTAGCCTACGGGATAGAAACCTGGCCTAGAAATGTGCAGGCTCTGGGTCTGCTTCTAGGGAAACACTTCCCTTCATGTTGCTTCAGTTTACGCTGTGCATAAGAGGTATTTATCTCATTTGCAAAGGGCTTCTAGATTTGTTGATTAAAAATACTGTATAAACAGCTAATAATATATTTTTGGGCTGGTTTTGATATGTTGTAGTTGATCTAATTGTATATAATTTGAAAAGTTGAAGGGGCAGAGTATTCAAATCCTTTAAGTTCTGGTTAATTTGGAATTACTTCAATTCACATGTATGAATTAATATACATGCATATGTTACCTTCTACAAGCATGGGTGCAAGAATCAGTACAGTAAATTAGTGGATGTTAGATTGCACTTTAAAGTGTAAATATCAATTTAAGCAAAAACAGTATTGCTTTCAGAAGGGCAGGATTTTATCTGAGTATGAAAAGGTGGATTAAATGCAATGATATAGAAAAGTACGAAAATATTCAGCTTTTCATTTTTTTTTTTTTTCTTTTTGCAGGTAGATACCCAGTCATCTTTGCTTCTCTGTGACAGATTGTTATGCCTGGGAAAATGAACTGCAGTAAGTGTATGCTTAACATGAATTTTCATTGAGGGAAGGAGAGTTTATAATTGTGACGTTATAGCCTCTGTGATCAGAGCAGTGACTCATACAAGTGCAATATATAATTGTCCAGGTAACTTGTTTGAAGTCAGTTAGGTTCCAACATAGGTTCTTCCTGTGTATAACTCTTAATTTTTTCTTAATATATTTTTCCCTTCAAAGTCTGCTGGAATTTGCTAGGAGTTTTTTTTTTTATATTACTGTTAGCGAAAAAGATGCCAAGTTGTATCTGACAGCCTGAGAAAGGCAAGACTGCTGCAGCTCTGTCCCCAGCTCCAACCAGTAGCAGGGCTGAAAATGTATTTCCAGTAGGACTCTAGCACGTCTCACTCTTTCATTATGTAAACTAGAAGCAGCTCCCAACTCCTACCTTCCTTCTTAGCACCTCTTTAATGACTTTTTACTTTTATACTTTTTGTAATATGTAAATTCTGGCTGTGAATTGGGATTAGATTCACTACTCTAGGCAGCTGTTTCGGGCAGGAGTCTCAATCTAACCTGCTCCGTATTGCTGGAAGAAAAGAACGCTCCTTTACTCTGGGCAAGTTGAAAACTGCTTGTTAGCTCTGAAGCTAACTTTTAACTTCTTTAATATACTGAACATGCTTTGTCTGCAACCTCCTGAAAATTGGGAGAAAACAGCTGTAGATGATCCAAAACTTGCAAGTTTGTACAAACCTTTTCTTCTGGATACTACTGCATCACAATTGCTTTTTTTTATTTTTAAAACTTACACAAGGGTGTTGCTGGCTTGAGTTCCAAAGGGTTTGCACCTCAGTCTCATTCTGTGGATTTACAAATACCTACATGGTACACTTGTACGTATTCACTGCAAAAAGAGACCCTTAATTTAATGGGAACCATTATTTACCCAGTTTCCCGTGAATGAATTTCAGATGAGGAGTACTTTCTCACTAAGTGTATTTCTTCTTCCTAAATTACAAATATATTTTCCTCTTCTGCATTTCATTTCTGCTGTCATGGATATAATAGGCAAAACTCCCACTCAGCATACATATGCTATGTGTACGTACGTTTTTAAGTTCTTTAATACAACGTGGACCAAGTGTCCTTTTGAGTGAAATGCCTTAGTCTCTTGCTTAGAGCTGCGTTCATGCAAAGCGCAGTCTTCTTGCATGTGCTCCCAACATAGGTGGGTGGGTTGGTGGTGGTTTCTGTAGCGTTAGAGAAGCCAGGAATTAAAGCACAATATATTCTTAGACCATCCTTTAGGAATTACAGGAATGAAGAGAGACAGTTTATCTTCTGCTGGATATCTTCCTCCGTTTCTTCTGGGTGGGCATTATCTTTGAAGTTTTGACTAACTTTTTACCTTGAGTTCTGCAATCCCCCCTGCTCATCCTCCCTTCTCTCCCCCTCCCAAAAAAAAAAAAAAAAAAACCCACACAAAAAACCAAACACAGCCACACCAAGTATAATTTCAGAGATACAAAGTGGCTCACAAAAAATGAAATAAAGCCACAAGGTAGCCTGCTGACAGTGCCAGCTGCTAATATTTTTGCAGTGGGGCCTGGAGTCCTTCTAGTCCAGGGGTGCTACTGAGTTACACTGTCTGAACACTAAATTACTACATAGGTAGGGTGTTTCTAGCAAGTCCATCCATTTCAAGACAAGGTGGTAGTAAATATTGCTTTTGTATTGTTTTTATATTCACATTTAACCCTACCCTCAAGTAGTTGTTTTCTGATGGCGTCTTTTATTTTGTTGTTTCAATGACAGGTCTTCCTTTTTTTAGCAAAGGGATAAAACCGGTACCTGTCTCTAGACAGGCTGCCTTTGTGACAGGAGCTGGCAGGTTCTCATAATTCCAGCAGCAGGGTCCCAAGGTCCACTACTGCTGTAAAAAAAAAGAAAAAAATCTGCAGAAGGATTCATGGCGCATAGCAGGCTTTCTCCTTGCTGAGAGAAGAATAGAAGTAACAGCAGCCAATTCCTGACCTAGATTTGTCAGCACAGTTTTATTTTGTACTGAGGGGCATCTTGGAGGAGACCAGCATGATGAAGACCAGCCAAGATACTGCAGAAGGCTATGAAGAGCTGATTGCAATGAATCTTTATATCTTTTATCATTTAGTCACGAGGTTAAAAGACAAGTTAAATGCCCTTTGGGAGGAGAGTTGATGGGATAATACTGATGTAAGAATGAATTGTAGAATCTAAGAATTAATCTGCAAATTGATCATAGAAATTACTGTCAGTGGAAAAAATATGCCCTTAGAAGAGAATCACTTGTCAGTGCTAGACCTCCTGAGATTATAGGGTCTCTGAGGATCAGTAAAATAGACAAAAAGAAGCTATGACCTGTATACTTTAAATTCCCATGGTGATGCAGTGTGGTGCTCAACTGTCAAGTACTGGACCCCTTTTCAGAAGGGGGAATCAAAGAGATGGAGATGCTGATGTTTTGCATTGGTGAGAGCAATCAAAGGCACAGAGTAGTTCTGAGGAATTTTGTTCTATGTTTCTATTTCTGTTAGGATTCTGGGGAATTCTATCGGAATATTTTATTTTGAGGAAAAAAAGTCCATTCATTATTGTGTGTTACTAATAACTAGAAAAGTTCTTCTGGCTACAATAGTTCCACCATGGACGTAATTCTGGAATTCATCAGATGTTGTTCATCCTAAAGAAACTGTTGACTGGAGAAAGGTTGGTAGAGCCGTGGATTGCAAAAACGTCTCATGCTGTTCCCCAGTAATATATTCGCTACTATAACTAATCAAATGGAGTTAATCACTGTGGATTATATTTTGTACATGAAAACACAGTGGAGGCAGAACACTGGACATGGTGAGGCAATAAAGTATAGTATAGTATACTTCTTTTGTCATTAAAACTAAGCTTTGCAAAGGCTGTGTCTCTGGCGCTTAATGAGTGAGGGACAGCCTCTCCAAATCTTGCATCAAACCCTCTTCTTTGTTTTGATGTCTTCCCTGGTAGTGTGGTCATTAGGAAGCAAACTTTTCCATGCCACTGAAGTGAAACTTTGATTTTGTACTTTTTGCTGCTTTCTGTACTGACTGTACAGCCCTGCTTTTAGCATCAGTCCAAAAAAGCAATCCCAAGGTCCTCCTTTGACCTCGTATGGCTTCTGTTACTGCTTATACAGCCAGGTCTTTCACGTGCCTGGTATGGCAGCACCACCCCTTTTTTGTTTCAGCACAACAGGGAGCAGGCAGCTGGCTTTTAAAGACCAGCAAACTCTCCGAATCAGGCTTCTCTCTGCTCCTGTAACTGGGAGTTGGATTTTTCACATATCAAAAGAGAAGGTTTGGTGGTAGGAGGGATGGGAAAGAGGGAGAAGTATGTGTATCCTTCCTTATAAAGTTGTATTTTAAAAAAAGTGCATGGAGGTTATTTAAAATTTAAAAAGCTATGTGGATTTAAAACATTTCTACTCCCCTCAGTAGAGGGCCCTAATTTGTGAAATCAGTTACAGGTCTGCACGTGCCAGTTGGTAGATTAGACTGAAAAGATGCATGTTCTTAGTGTGCTCTGCGGTCATGACAAAATATCACTTCACTTCCGGATTTCATCTCCTGTTTAAATTCTTTCACTTGCTTTTTGTCCCATCAGCATTCCTCCTCCTCATCCCCCGGTTTTAACCTTGCGCGGGGAGCGCGGAAGGGCTGCCGGAACGCACATAAACACGGCACAAAGACAGGAGCTGCGCTGCTGAAAGGTCAGGCCAGCCTGGTGGCACACAATGAGGGGCAGGCTGGGCAGTGGAAATTTACAGCCCGTAGCTGGGCTGCGGATCGCTTCTCTCGCAAGAACTGCCCCGCTCCTTCGGAAATGTGATACTTGCGGAAGAGATTCCGTGTAGAAAAAGGCTGAGTGCTCTTGAAAGTGTTGTTGCAAAGGACTGTGTTTATCTGAGGAGAGCAGGAAACTTTGGGGTTATCTATCACACAATTTTAATAAATGAAATTTGCCTTAATCACCCTAATCTAAACCTGTTATTTGTAGTATCAAATTCTGCAAACATTTGTGTTTTACTAGTATTTGTTCACTGAAAACTGTCATGATCTCAGGTGTGATAATTTTGCAGAAACATGCTAGCAAGCATGACTCAATATAGGAATGCTCTACAGAAACAGGAATGGGCTTCGTTAAGAATCAACTTCAGAGTCTTTAGTCCTTTGTGTATTGTATCAAGCATGCACAGGCAGTTATACAAGAATATTTGCTTGTAGTTATTTGCGTTTCATAGGGATACAGAGTGGTAATCAGTGGTAAATGCTGGTGTAAAACTGTCATTCATCCACAGGAAAGAGCTATTTGCCAAATAACTTTGTTTGCTGGACATAAGATGGAATTTATCTTTCTACTTACACTAACTGCTTTTAGTAGGAACTTGTTCGATGCCGTTGAATGTATTTTTACATGACATTCTGGTAACCACTATCAAAAGATCTGGGTGAAGGGTCATGACAACAGTCCAGCTATTTAGCACAGTTCTTTTCTGTAAACAAGTCAGTGAATTGTTTGACCAGCGTGAGGTAATAATTCCCCAATGCATTCTGAATGAATGTGCTGCAGATACAAACAAGTTTCATTAACTAGTGTGAACCTCCAAAATGAAAAGCAAGTATAGAAAGGAAACCTTGTGAAATGCATGTTACAATTGTAGCTGGAGCTGAGGGTCACGCAGCATGCTTTGGGTCTGGCTATTTGGAAAGGGTGGGTTTCTCCTTATTGTAAACTGATGTTGTGTGTATTTCGATAGTGCCTTAGTCTGAACTCTCATTCTATCAGGTGTCACCCTGTGACAGGTGTGCTATGATGTTATTTTTCTTGCCACAAAAAGCGTGTAGTTTAAATTAATGAGGTACAATGTCCTTGTTCTCATTTGGAGGAGATGAGGAACTGAGGGTCAGGCATACCAAGTCACTTCTAATCAGCATCATGAAGGAGTCTGGGTAGAAGCAAGCTGTGGGCTTTGTTCTGGTTCCTCAGCTGCAAAAACCTCTATGTCCTTGCTTCTTTTCCTCTAGTTGAAATGAGTCATCCATAGCCATATTGCATGGCTTAGGGGCATAACTGCTGTGTGGCGTACGCAGACCCCAGGCATCTCCCACTACATCTATACCTGACTCATCTCTAGCTGAAGTCCTAGAGAAAATTAACCTGGAAGATAATTTCCAATGGAGAAAGACCTGATAGCATAGGCTGAGCATTGGCTTTTTGTTTAGATAACTCAGTAGTAAAGAAGGGTTACGTGTATCTATCCTTTTTCTTATTCTATCATTTGGCTTCTTCAGAAACACTTTTAAAGTGTTCATGAAGTGCAGCCTTTACCAAATACCAGAGACCTTCCTGGTAAGTATCTTAAACTAATTCCTGATAAATATGACTTTTTCTCTTTGCACATCTTATGATCCATACAGTTCTGTATCAAATGTACAAGCTTAACACATTTCCACCCCACCTTCCCTTCCTGCTCAATCTGTTCTCCCAGCCACGAACCTCTGGCAATTTACAAAGGCAGTGGTAAGACAGGAAGGTGGTCAGGAACTTGCTGATTTTGGGAACCCTGTGAGACCTAAACCAGCACTGATCTATTCTATCACAAAGCTGAAAGCTGTTTGGCTGTTCTGCTTAGATACACCCAATAATACAGATGTCTTTTATGGTGGTTTTGAATACTTGCGTCTTTGTAGAAACTCTTATCAGAAAAGGTAAGAGTTGAAGCAATTCAAAGTTCCAGTTAAACAGGGTGTGTTGTCAGTTCAGGGTGATTTTAAAATACAAGACAAGTATAGTTACAAATATGTGGACAGCATATCACTAACTGGTGACTAGCTGATATTCTGATGCAGTAGAGACAATTCAAAATGCCAGCACTCTAGATTATCACTGTAGGTGTGATTTACAGTACCAGTCAGAACAAGCTGATAGCAGACATTAAAATTAAACCATCTAGACAAACTTTGGGAATATAATCCATAAGTGTTTTGCAAACTACAGAAAAGTAGTATTTATCGCTTGCTACTATTTTGCACGCCAGTGCTTTGTGAGAGGCAAGGTGTTAGCACTGAGTCTAGGAAACAATTACTTGACTCACTAATGACAGCCTTATGCAATAACTGCAACATTTCAAACATGACTTTGGTGCTTTTATTCAGTGCTTCTAATCTGCTGTTTACACAGAAAGATAACTTTATGTAGGCTAATTTCAATGGATACACAGCTTTGTGGTAACGGGAGCCAGGAGAATTTCTAGACATCAGTCCAGCTCCAAACCTCTGCGTTATTCATGATCTGTGCTGCCCGTGAGACACTTAGCCTTAGCCCTTCCTCGTGAACCGCTCCGTAAAATACCACAGTGGTAAGGACCATGGGGGACCACCCGGTGACCAAATGGAAAAAGGGCTGAGACCCATTTTCTAGTCCTGTTTCTGACCATTTGAATGGACTCTGACTGCTTTTCATGAGCTCTGCTGCCGTATCAGTGGAACAGGGATAAAAATAATATTCTGAACTGAACCTCTGTTCCCATTTACTTAAGTAAACATCTAATCAGTGTCTTATTTACCTCAGTCTTCATGGAAAAGACATTTGACTCTTCACTGTGGAGTCTCAGTACATGCAGGGAAGTGTGCCTTCTGAGAAAGCCACAGGGCAAAAAAATTCCAGGCACGAATGTTGCTGTTTAGCCCATCAAGAAGCTTCCTTGCTACGTGGGGAATCCCATTCTCTAACAGACCACCCAGTTACGTCATGTGGAAGTACAACTTTTGTCTAGCAACCAGATAGTTAAAATCCAGAGAAGACTTTCCTTCCCCTCTGTCCTTCTCTTTTTTTTGTTGCTCTTTAGAATACCTTTGGCAAGCCCTGAGAATGTTTGAAGGCCAACTCTTTCTTTCTTAAACAGTGCTAGACACCTTCAAGACAAAGCAAGAAATAAGCAGTGTGCAAATGAGTATAGTTTTTCCAGAACTGGACAGACTCTCTGCGTGCTGCCAGAGATTATTTGTGACCTCTGTCACTACTGTTTCAATGGAGCTCCAGTTGCCAATATTAGCACGGGCTGCTCTCGGAGTAACTTGGATACCGTCTGTGTACGTGAGGGTGTTCCATGGGAGCCTGGCAGAGTGGTAGTGACTTGCAGGGGTTTGTTTGTTTACCTTTCCTTGAGATTGCAGAAGGTCATCTCTAGCAGTAACGTAGCTTATTGCAGTTCACTTCACACTACTATGTTTTGGCTATGGATTTTACTTAAAATCCATTCCTGGCCAGTAAATGGCCACAGATTAAAAGAATAACACGCTGGTACTGATTAGGAGTGCTCTGCGACCTGCTTGGGAGAGGTAGAAGGGATCTGCCATCAGTCTCAGCTGGAAACTGGAAAAATTGTTTTGAATTTATCTCCCTAGTCAGCCAGTTGTCTGGGAAGAAATCTTGCTTAGAGTAAGATTGTCTCAAAGTAAAAAAAAAAAAAAAAAACTATGCATTTGGATGGAAAACTGCCAATCGTTTAAATTGGACCCCCACCCCAAGAAAAATCCAAACTTTTCTGTTTTCTTACCTTTTACTGTACCAGGAGCTGATAACTTTGTGATTTTTATGTCCAAAATGAATATCTTAACTCCAGTAGTTTTTAAACAGACAATTAGTATATGGGTACTTGGAGCCAGAAAGCTTTTAGAGCACAATGCAGATTTCTTCCTGTGTGTTCACACTTCAGGTTTATCTTCTTCCCTACCTATACCTCCTTAGTTTTTTTAAGACTTGGGCAAAGTGGCGTGAAAAACCCTGAAATTCAAGGTTGATTCATAATGTTTGTGCTTCCTGTAGAAATATGCACTATTAGTACACTATACTGCTAGCATACTAGTGAATTATTTTATTGCCGTATAATACTATTGTGTCACAGTGTCTCCCATGACATTCTAAAACTTAGCATTGTGGTGACTACAGGGCAGCGAAGGAAAAAGAGCAAGATCGGATGTGTTCTGTGTTGATAAACCCAACACAAAGCCCTTATGGAGGAGACAGTATCTCAAAGTAGCTTGGTTAACTCTGCGTGACACTATGATGGGTCTGTGAAGTAGCAAAGCCTGGATTTCCTTGAGGTTCCTGTCTCCTTTTTAACGCTCAGTGCCAGTTGAAGCTTTTCTGTGAATTGTAGTATTTGATACCCACCCATCTGTTGAGCTTGATGTTTAACTGCATTGTATGTCACTTTTTAGCAAACTCTAAAATGGCTGAATCAAAATATAATCAAACAGTACCAATGTGTTGGTTTTTTTGTGGTTTTTTTTTTTTTTTTTATTAAAGGACACCATAAAGTGTTGTTTTTCAAATTCTGAAGAAAGGCAAAGAGCTACCTGTGGGACATCACTGCCCCTTTCTTTTCAACACAGGTCTGTCGTTCTGCCACTCAAGCATTTCCAGGTATTGAGTAACGTGACATCCTTTGAAAAAAATGCTTTAATAGTCAGGGACCTTGGTCCCTTCATTTTATGAGAGCTGCCTGACCCACCCATGTAATTTTATATTGAGATTATTTATGCTTCTGGCAGAGCTAGCCTGCCTTTCTCCTGAGCTGACCATAATGCAGGTGCAAATTAACACTGTAAAGTATTAACTTCAGCTCGTTTTGTGGGTGAAAAGCTAAAGAAAGCCCTAATCTGAGTTCATGCCTCTGTCCTTGCCTGAAAAGTATTTTGAGCCTGACATGTGCATTTTGAAAGTAGTGGATCCAAGGCACAAATTATGAATTGCAGCACTTTTATGCCCTTATTGAAAATCTATTCCGTCAATTTCAAGAGAAAACAGCTCTCGCACCGAGGAATGCAACTGGAGAAGTCAGATCCAACTAAAATGAAATCCAAAGGGGCAATAGCCCAGGATGAAACTTGATGCTAATTGTACATAAAGAGCAGAGGGGCTGTCGTATGACAGGTCATAATCAATAAAACATGCCTGTTGTGACTGATCTGCATGTCAGGTGTGGGACAGTGTTGGTGCTGTTGTATGTTTTGCTGTCTCCTGGCTCTGCTGGTGATTTAAGCATTGCTGTGGATTTATTCCTCACGTAGAATTAGTTTCTAGTTCTTTCCACTAAAACAAAGAACTGGACTGAGCACATGAATGAAACGCTCTATTATGCAGATGTTGCACGCTGTATCTATAGTTTTGCTAAAGTAATTGATGTGCAGAAGTACATTATTTGAACAAAATAGTTAATTTCCCCCTCCACCTTCCCAATAAGAAATTTAGGCTCTCTTGTTTTGCCCAATTGCTGAACACTCTGAGGTCAGCCTTGGTAGATACTATCCATGCTTTTTTTTTTTTTTTTTTTTTTTTTTT
>JAAGAY010011504.1:10413-40789 GCA_011801015.1 Ardeotis arabs
TGCGGAGCGCGCGGGTGCTGGTGGCACGGTCGTGTCCCGGCAGGTGCAGGCGCTGCACGGCCCCGGGCCGCCCCTGGGTGCCTCTGGCCGGGCGGGTGGGTGCGGGTGCTGGGGGTGCCCACCCTCGCGCCTGGGGATGCTCTGGGGCACCGCGGCGGGTGTTTCGTAGCGTTACCGATGCAAAAGCCACCAGTGTGCTCACTTCAGGAGGAAGAGGAGGTAAATGACCAGAACTAAAAGGCACCCGGGGAGCCGGCAGCCCCGTTCTTCACGGCCGTGCCCGCTCTCGGGGCGGCCGGGCGCGGGCTGGAGGCAGGAGCTGCCGCAGGGGCTGCGCTGGCCGCCGGCTCCCGCCGAGAGCCTGCAATAACTCACGCTGGCCAGGAACAACTCTTTCTGCTTTTATTGTCAATGAAGAAATAATCAAATCTATATTACAATCTTAAAAACAGTAGAAAATGTGAGTAAAAATGCAACAGAGGCTTCTTCTCTTTAATGTGGAGACCATTATTACAGGGTGGTGAACAATGGGCTTGTGTTACTTGATTTGAGAACTAGCTGTGGCATAAAAATCGTACCTGGCTACTCAGGAAAACACCTCTTCCCAGACGGATCAGCCTGACATCTTGGCAGTAAAATTAAATACTAGAGACAGAAAGGGGGGGTCCCAACCCAGGGCGAGGCCTACTGCTCGCTTCTACCATTTACAAAGGGCGCAGGCTCCCAGCACGGCCGCCCTGGCCTGCGGCGAGCGGAACCGTTCAGTCCCAAGGGCTGCGCTGCGCCCGCGCCGGTGCCCCCGAGGCCGCTCCCCAGCTGGGGGGCTGCAGGCAGAGGAGGGCACCCCGCGGTGCGGAAGGCTCTGGCAATGGAACGGCGCGCCCTGCGTTTCCAATCGGACACGGCAGATCCGAAGGAGCGTCTGGAGCATCCGCGGGCCGGCCCTGTCCTGAGAGCTGCCGGCCAGGGTCCGTGCAGGCGGGCAGCCGGCCGAGGGGCAGCGGCAGGCAGTGGTCGGTGCGGCGAGGAGCTGCAGCAGTTATTTCGTAGTGGCGTTAGTCACCCAGCAGGCCGACGGAGGGGAGGAGTTTTTGGTCTTTCAGTGTGCAGGACTAGTGCGGCGCTCGCTAGCACGTCCAGACCTGCGGAGGAGACAACAGGAACCCATGGCAGAGGCCCTTCTGAGCAGCTCCGAAGGCTTCGCTTCATCCTCTCATGGAGCTTCCCTGTGGGCTTTTGGCTTCCGCAACACCCTGCGTCAGGAGCTAAACCTCCCACCCACTGAGAACCATCCCCGTGTTTGGTGGAAGATGGCTCCTGACGCGTTTAATGCCATAGTTCCAGTACTGGAATGACCACACCAGCAAGGAGAAAAGCCTGAGGAAACCAACCTTGACAGTGCTGTCCACGGCGCCGGAGAAGAGGCGGCCCCTGGAGACTGCGAGGGCCGTGACGCTGCCCTGGTGTCGCAGCAGCGTCTGAGTACAGATCATGTTGTCCATGCTCCACACCTGCGGGCACACAGGAGGCGTGAGACACGCGGGGCACACGGGGCTCCGGCACAACCCCACGCACCGGGAGGGACGGGGGATGCCGAGTGCCAGGTGACACAAATTAAATAGGAGGCCACACGGCACGCAGCGATGAGGGTCCCCTGCCCTCCCTTTCCCTCAGGGCTGTGTTTTAACAACAGTGCCAAACACCCAGCGCAGCTGCGCAGCCCTGCACACATACCCTGAGAGACCGGTCGTACGATGCACTGAAGACTTTGGTTTGATCCGGCGTGGAGATGACAGCCAGGGCGTAGACCGTACCCACGTGCCCGGTCAGCGTGCGGACCTGTTCCTTTGTCTCGATATCCCAGACCTGCGGGAGGAGAGCAGGGCTCGGAGACTGCTCTGGGCTGCAGGCCACCAACTTCTCCTCCGAGAGGTGTGCCCACCTCCACGCACGTCTCCAGGGTGGGTGTTGTGCACCCATGCTCTGGGTGTGCCACAGAGGGGACTGGCCCGGCCAGGTCCCCGTCCCCTTGCGCTTCTCCCCCAGCCCCAGGCCGACCGGTGCGTCAAACCCCGCTGCCCTTACGTGGATGAGGTTCTCGTAGGTGCCACACACGATGTGGTGGTTTGTCACAGCGATGGAGTAGACGCTGCCTCCTGACGTCTGCAGCACGTGGACACACTCCAGGTTGCGGATGTCCCAGATCTGGAAAGAGATGCCAGAGCACAGGCAGGATGAGACCCAGGCAGGGACCCCTCTCCAGGAGGGAGATCCCTTGAAGCTCTTCTCCAGCCGTGCATGATGTCAGCCTGGCTCCGTGTGTGCGCAGATCACATCTTTAAGGACCAATCTGTTGAGCTGGGAATGTTCAGCACGGATGAGCAAAGTCCTGCCGTCTTATTTAGCTGCCCAGCTTTGAACACCCAGGCTGAAAACGGTGTGGAGATTGCACACGCTGTGTGTGTGAGACTATGCACACACACGTGCACGCACCCCCCAGAGTCCCTGACAGCACTAAAAACTGATGCAGAGAAATGAACGGGGATTTATTAACACTGAGGAGGGCAACTTCAAATTCCCTTGTGTCACCCAGATGCTGAGAGGTGAACGATTCATCAAAGCCTGAGCCAACACAGACGAGGACATTTCGGAAACCTCAGATTTATGGTAACGCTGCAGCCAGACAGCGACCTTCTCCTCTTATCAGCATGACTGTCAGCACAGAGAACGCTGCGGCAGCTGCCGAGGCAGCGTGAGGCACCACGGCTGTGAGGCCATGGTGGTTTATCTTCGCAAGCATCCCCCAGCAGCTGTGCTCCCAAGGACCAGCCAGAGCCCAGCCTTTGTGCCTGCGAAGATGCAATCAGCGCAGTAAAATCCAGTGTGTCAGCAACGCTGCAGCAGCGCTCTCACATCCTAGCAGCTACCTTTTGTCTGCTCCACCAACCCACGCTGCAGAACGCAGCTACGCAAAGGCACGGGGAGAGCCGACGGCTCACAGCTGCCACGCGGCTCAGGGTCCCACCTTGATTGTCTGGTAGGATCCGCTGTAGAGATAGTTTTGAGAAGCCACCAGTGCTCGCACCCAGTGATTGAGACCTGTCAGCTCCTTCTTCAGTTTGAGCTCGGTACCGACAATATCCCAGACCTGCGGAAAGCACAGACACAGACACACAGGGGCTCAGTGGGACTGGGCAGCAATGGGCAGAACGGGTCGTTCTCCAGCTCGGGGCCAGGCGCTGCCCGCTCCTGCCCCGCCAACGCAACGCTCTACCCACTATGGGGAACCTCGTGCTGGCTCTCCTGCCCGGAGGGACTTGCCTGAGCCCACTGCCTTGCAGATAAAGCACACAGTAACTACGCTGAACAGGGACGTTTCCCCGCGGGCTTGGGAGAGCTCGTTTGGAGCCTGCAGAGATCACTGGCAGAGATCCTTCCCCAGCACAGCCATGGGCTTGAAAAACCTAACCCAGATCTGTAAGAAAGACCTGCTCTGGACTTCCACTCCCAGCCTGTCCCCACAAAGCTCCACTCCCACAGCTCCTGGGAAACTGTGGGCAAAACCCCCAGCCCGCAGGGACCGACAGATCCCACAGCGACACTCGCAGCGCTGCTGGCCTGCTGGGCTCATCTGCCAGAAAGTGGCTGGGGATGACAAGACCAGAAGAGCCCCTTCTGCTCCGTGCTGTCTCACGGCTCCCCCAGCCCCGAGTGCTCTCCAGATAGCGAACGCTGCAGGCCCCAGACGAAGAAAAGAGCACGCGTCCCCTTACAGATGGACGGCCCCATAAGCCGTCTCACCAGGAGCTGGAAGCAGAACTGAGGGAATCTAGCCAAGGCATTAAAGGGCAAGCTGCAAAGCTGTTCCCCGATTTCTGCATGCTTTAGGTACAGAACGCAGATTCAAGATCCTTTGGAGGGGGTTTCAAAACAGGCAGCCTGAATCCCCAGCCAGTTCTGGACCCCAGACACAATTCCCAGTGGTCTGAGCAGGCCCGTTGGGTGCCCAAGGACACACACACTCAGGAACCACCAAGATACCCCACCTGCAGCCTCAGGTTTACAGAGTTAGAAGAAACAGAAGTTATTTTTTCAGCCAGATCCCAGAACATCTCTGACTTCGGCACAGAGCACGGGCTAAGCCTGTGCAGTGCTGGCTGCCCTGCGTAGCTGTGCTCCTCTGTGAGGCTCAGGAGAGCACAGTAACAAGGTCACCTACAGACCACAACATCGCTTTCTTCCTGTCCGGACACGGCTGCCTGACAGCGTGTCCCATCGGTCCCCAGCCAGCCCGAGACGAGCCGCCCAGAGCTCTACCTTGATGGCTTTGAGAGAGCCGCTGAACAGCATGTTGTGTGAGGAGACCAAAGTGCAAACTGGATTGTCATGTGCTCGGATCGTGTTCACTTTCTGCAGGTTCTGAATATCCCAGACCTGCAAAGGAGAAGGAGAGCGCCCGTGAGGGGCAGGCCCCGTGTGCTGAAGCCCTTCCTCTTTGTCCCTGGAGGCTGGCAATCACAAACAGGCAAAAAACCCCGGGTAGGACAGGGCACCCGTACGAGCCACTGTCCTGGGCGGATCGGGACTGACCACGCTGCCCCAGCTCAGAGCACCAGCCTCCTGCTTGCCGCGCAGGAGCGGGGAGCGGGAAATCCAGCCTGCAGGAAACACCCAAATCCAACCCAGGAGGGTTAAACCTGGCTGAGGGCAGCGGGTAAAGCGCACGCGGTTACCATTCTTACAGCACTGGCAGCTGAAGAGCCCTACAGAAAAAAGGCTGCAGGTCCCTGCTCTACAGCAGCCTGGGGCTGGCCTGCCGACCTGCCAGCCCACGGCGAAGCAGAGCGGGGGTCCTGGGTACTCACGATAATGGTGCAGTCAGCAGAGCCACTGTACAGCTTGTTCCTGTAACGGCACCAGAAAACAAAAGGAGGTCAGCGAGGGAGAGCAAGGAGTGCAGGGCCCCAGCTCGTTCCCAGGCACCGCGCTGGGCGAGGAGCTGCAGTCCCACAGCCTCGCTGGGCCAGGACTTAGCACACCAACCCCAGGAGGGAGCCCGGGTCTCGTGCGGAGGCCGGGCTGGACTGGCCCTTTAAGCAAGAGGCCAGGCAAGGAAGGGACCAGGGACCAGGGAAGGAAGCCAGGACAGCAGGGCAGGCCAAAGACATTCGTGCTTTGTCGATTTTTAAAGAGCGAAGAGGCAAGATGTGCCTCTTCTGCACGATGTTGGCACGCGCAGGACCCAGGACGGGAGTTGTAAGGGCACGCGCAAGGGCCCAGCGCCCTCCCCGCTCCCTTCTGCAGGGCCAGGTGTCCCTGCCCACTCACCCCTGGATGCAGAGAGCCAGTACAATTCCATCGTGACCCTCCAGGGTCTTTTGGCACTTGTATGTGGTACAGGTATCCCACACCTAACAGGAAACACAAGGCAGCAGAGGGTCACACGCCAGCAGACAGAGCAGCTGCGGACCGGGGCAGGATGTCAGCAAAGCCACAAAAGCACCGAGAAGAGGAAACAGGCTGTCACCTGGGCACCTGCCTGCCGGGCTCCCAGGCAGAGATAAGCTGGCCTAGGAAAGGAAATTCACTGCGAAGGGTCAGGCTGAAGCTAACGACGGACAGCAGCACGCGTGGTACTCTGCCTTCCACAGCCCAGGCCAACACAGCACACTGAGCCAGAGGGGCAGCGCCTGGGCCCCTGTTTTAGCAGTTCACCCCCTGTCCCGGGGCTCCAACGGCGCAGCACGGCCTCCCCTGCACTGCAAAGGCTTTCCCCACTGAGCACACAGCCTCAAGAGAGGGAACATGGGAGCGCGGGGCCCAGAGCAGCCAGGACAAGGGAGAAGGCTGTTTCCTTTCAACAAAGGACAGCAATGTCCATTTTCTTCCATGAGACTTTTGCTCACGGAAACAAAACCGAAGCCCTGCTCCTGGCAGGGCCCGCTGCAGCACCCACGTGGCTCCCCAGCCCAGCCAGCAGCCGCCAGCAGCCAGCGCGGTGACATCAGGAACTGCTGTCTGGGTTGCACTGGAGCAGTGCTGTCAGTTTGAGTTACTGAAAACAGGACAAAGAAAAACAAACATGCCATAAAATGGAAAAAGGACACATTTGATCAGGGAAAAATGTTTTTTTCTAAGATGACTTTCTGTAACAAGGGAAAATAAAATCAGAAGCTGAAATAGGTTTAAATGCCCTGAACACCATACAAAGCAAAAACAAGAGCAGCAGGAATGAGATTCTAATAAGGGCTTTGCAAAAACCACTATTTGTCTTTTGATTTCACGATCACATAACGTTTCCTCACAGAGAATTCTGCCCAACTGCAAAGAATCAATTAAGATTCTTTGCGAGAAACCTTAGGTCGTGACATCCCCCCACCCCACAAACTGCAGCTCAGCTTCTGTCCCACCTGCAGCACATTTACAAACGCAGAGGCGACCCAGAAGAGCAAGATCTTACCTTAATGGTTTTGTCTGAAGAGCCACTGAAGAGCAAGTCTCCTATGGAGTAAACGCACAAGCACCAAACAGGGCCCTGGTGTCCCACAAAGGTCCCCTTGCACTTGAAGATCTGCTGAGGATCGTAGGCTACGGAAAGGAGAGGGCAGGTGAGAGGGGAAACGGTGCTGCGCCATGTCACGGTGAGGGTGGAGGAGACGCAGCTCCATGTCACGGTGAGGGTGGAGGAGACGCAGCTCCCTGCGCTGGCCTGGCAGGCCCTCCTTGCGCTTCACGTTGTTGCAGGCCAGAAGGAACCCTGCGACCCTCCCCGTCTGGCTGGAAGGTCTGTCCCACCCTTACGGCTCACTGCCTCGTCACTGCTTTGAGCCCCAGGAGTCGTCTCACTGCTGCAACTCCCAGGCTGGACCTAGGGAGGCCAGAGGTGCAGCGGCCCCTCGACATCCCTCCCAGCCGTTAATAACCCAGCACTGCGAGTTCCCTGTCAGCCGGTGCTTCTGGCAAACCTTCCCACCAATATTTTTTTCCTGCAGCAGCAGTGATCCTGTGAAGAAATCCCTGCTGCACCCAGCGACAACTGTTACTTTGCATATCTGAGACCTCGGCTAAAAGGGCTCGCTGGGGCCATCAACCCAAAACCGGGCGGAGAGGGTGACGGCCACAGGCATACTCACATCCAAGGATGCCCATGTTGAGCCGAGCGTTGATGTGGGAGAGTTCATCCTGAAAAACAGAACGAGCTGCATGAGCTGCAGAGCCAAGACCAGCCTGCCCTGTTGGGCACAGCTTTAGGACTGTCCCCCTCCACCGCTAAAACCACTCCGGCCTTCAGACAGGTCTTGACTCCCCGTGCAGGCCCTCCCTCAGCAGCTGACTCGTTCTCTGGTGGGAGGTCTCCCGCTCCAGGCCTGCACGTGTACGTCCCTCTGTCACCTCCCTCCAGAGACCCCGGGGCTCTGACAGCACCTCAGACTTGCGCTCAACTCTTCAGTTTCCAGGCAGGCACAGAAATACCTGTCAGAATACACTGTCCTAGCTCTGCCACTCACCAAGTGCTGGAAATAATCAGGTTATGGGGAGTGCTTGCTCAGCTGGGCTCTTGAAGCCCACCTTGCTGCAGAAGCACTGCAAGGTCTCTCTGTAGTCTCCTCCACGCTCTGGTCCCTGCTGCACCCATAGGGACCCTCTGCATTAGTGCGCTTAGGTAAACCAGGGCACGCTCCTCCTGATCAGTACATCCCGTGGGATGCAGCCTGCCTGAACTAGGGAGTAACGTCTGTCCAACATTGGTGCTTGAATAATGTCCAAAATCGTGAGACAGCTCTCACTCCCAGCTTGTTAGCAGGGTTCTGCTTATCTTCCTGCTTTCTCTGCAGGCAGGGAGAAGGGCACGCTGTCCCTGGCTGGTATAAAGGCTGAAGGAGTGCCCAGGCTTTGGAGCAGAGGGCTCTCTCCTTGCTGCAGGGGTCCTTTCCTCTGGTAACACATTTCAAGAGCAGCAACAGGCTGAGAAAAGACAGCAGGAGCAGTTAAAAGAGCGGCTGAGATGCAGTGACCAGAACGTGCTCACTGAGCTGCCTTTAACTCAGCCTAGAGCAAACCTTCACCCAGACCTCAGCTGCAGTAAACGCAAACCAAACCTGGGGTGAGCCGAGCCAGCAAGCAGGGGGGATCCCCAAAGCCTCCCCCCGTTGCAGGAGAAGCCTAACTAGTAGCAGAACCAGTGAACTGCATGCAATCCCTGCGCAGCCCCGGGGCCCGGGCCCCTCCTCACATTCAGCATGGAGGCGTCCCTGCGGAACTCCATCAGGTCCTCGCTCAGCTTGCTCTGGTTCTCGTCCAGCACATCTACGAGAGATGGACAGGCCCTTAGTCACTGCAGAGACACGGATGGCGTCCAGAGGGACAGGCGGGGGACAGCTGCTGTCACCTAACCTCTGAACAAAGAGGGAGGAGAACCCACGGCTGCTGTCAGCAGGGAAAAGCAGGAGGGTGTCTGCTACTCAAATGCAAATTGTACTGGGATGCTGAAGACCCAACAAATTTCAGAGGCAAGACAGGGTTGAGCACAGCAAAGGTGTCCAGGAATCACGCTCGCTCCAGGATGCCTGCACTGTTAACTATCTGACTTGCTGATTTTTATGGGGGCTTGTGCCCACGGACTGCGCAGGAAAATGTCACGGGAGAAACGCGGTAGCTGCCTGCAGACATTTCTAGGACTTACTATGTCTGCAGGATTAGGTCCCATGATGTTCTGACAGCAGCAAAGTCAATGGAACCCCTATTTGTTCCTCTGCAAGAATAGCTGAACCTCCTGAAACCTGCTCAGCACCAGTTTTAAACATGGAATGAACCCTGTAATGCACCATCCTAACAAAGAGCTGCCCTGCCCCGACAGCTCTGACCACAGAGCTCATCCAGTGCAGACTCACCAAACTTGAGCTCCAGGTTCTTCTCCAGCTGGTCGATTTTCTCAGAGAGCTTCCCCAGCATGGAGCGCAGGAAGGCAATTTCTTGGTCCTTCTGGGCCATTGCCACCTGCATCTCGTGGAAGCGATCATCTGTCTGCTGCAGGAACTCCTTCAGACCCTCAAACTTGCACGTCTCCAAGTGCGTCTCATAAGTGTCTTGATTTCCTATGAACGTGCACCTACAAGGGGAAGGCAGACGCTGGCTGGAGCAGGGCTCACAGTGGAGACCGCCTGGCTCCGTTGGTTCCCAGGAGGGAGGTCTGAGGCCTGTGTGGGTCCCCAGCTGTTCTGCTCCCCATACCAGGAGCAGCGGTACTGCGGTTCACCGTCCTGCTGGCTGCAGACCAGGGCAGTCCCCCCAAACTGAACTGCCTGCCTGCCTGTCTGTCTAGGTAGCTGCACGGAAAATCAGATCTTGGGCAAGAGACAGAATGCTGGTGTGAGCTGATGTGCCCACCAGGAGCCCAATCTAAGAGCCATAAAAAACTGCAGCTGACCTCAGCAGATGCTGACTTGGGCCTGCAGCATGGCAAGGAGTCAGGGCTGCTGGCAGGACTCGCCTTGCGCTGCTTCTGCCAAGACATCTCTTCCTGCACCGTAACCTTCGCTGTGCATCGTGCAGGGAACCCCCAGCCCAGGCTGCACTCCTGCTGCGGTGACAATCAGCCCTCCAAGGCTGATCAACACTTCCCTTGCCCTGGGAGAAAAACTGGTAGAGCTGCTCAGAGCCCACGGGGCTATCCCAAGGCTGCAGCAGCCAAAAAGCAGCTCAGAAATGAGCTCAGTGCATCCTTCCCACTGAAAAGCAGCAGCTCCTTACCCGTATTTGGAGTGGGGACACTTGATGTGCTCGCACTCTTTCAGATGTGCCTCCAGGTTCATTTTCAGGAGAGGTGGGCAGCTGGGGTTATTGGGGCAGCGAACTGGCCTGTAATCACAGCTGCTTTCGTGATCTCTGCCCATGGAGAGAAGCAAAGGAAAATCAGCAATGAGCAAAAATGAGCAGAAACCACACAGATCGTCAGGAAAGGAGCAAACCAGCCCTGTGAGACTGTCAGGTGAGCGAAAGCCTCCTGCTCGAAGGCTGCAATTACAGCTCTAAATCCTCATTTGGCCAGTAGGCTGGGAGCAATAATAGGCCACATTTAGGCAGGGACCATCTACTTCTGCAGCTGATCGGCTGAGCCTCCAGCCAGCCATCAGTAACAGGCAACGGCCAGGTGACAGGGAAGACAGCAAATGCATTTAGGATGGGGAGGGAGATAGATTTCAGATTCCCAGGACATAACTAGGATAACTCCTCTTACAAAAAGAATCCCAAGGTCTCTGCTTGGCCTAGCCACAGCGTTTCACCCCAGATGTGAGGCGACTGCTTTCACAGCGTGTCCCTGTCCCAGTGCCGAGACACTCAGGTGAGCTGGGAGCAGGAAACAGCATCCTTTCCCTCAGACCAGCCCATCTGCCTTCATCCTATGACTGAGACACAGTGGAAAGAATTGTCCCCTCAAGCCACCCTGCCCATTCCCACACCCCTGCACGCCCAGCAGAGCACCGCAGGGCAGCTCAGACACGACAGCCGATCGCTGGTGGCGGGGCCCTCGCCCGAAGAGGCTGCACGCTGGTAACGCGGCACTTACTTCCTGGCACTCAGTTTAATGGTGAACGGACACCCACGGGGGTCCACCTCGAAGGCAGCGGGCTTGCTGCTGGCGGCGGGCCGGCAGCCATACTTGCAGTGAATGAAGAGCTCCCCGATCTGCTCAGCCACCGCAATGTTGTTAACCACTACAGTCAGTTTGGCGTTGTCCACGGGGCACTTCTCTGCCAGGTGGGGAAGCAAAGGAGAGAGAGAGTCAGAGACGCTGCAGCAGATTTTATTTTTTTTGCCTTTTCTGCCCAACAGGGCCAACTCCCAGATGCGTGGCAATGGAACGAGCTACAAATATTCACCCAAAGTCTGCAAGCCATGATCTCTGGTTTGTGTGGGGCTTGGTGAAAAGTTACAGTTTATGTTAATCCACGATAATGTGAGCTAGCTGCCAATGAAAGAAGGCCACACTAATTCCAGACTACCTTCTGCTTGCTGACGTGTAAGAGTGCATGAAAACCTGCATGAAGAGTGCCCCACACATAACCCGTTCCCCCGCCCAGGCCAGGGATGCTGCAGCGAAGCAGAGACAGAAGCTTTGAGGGCAGGAGCAACACTGAGCAACTTGGCATGGCAACTGCAAAGCTTTTTGCTACAAATCTATTGGCTGGGATAGATCTAGCCTAACACGGTGACAGAGGGTTAGCATGCAAAGCAGAGGGACCCCTCACATGTGGAAGCCAAACATCCCAAGGCAGAAAGAGCTGCTGTTTTGCTGGACTCCCCAGGGAGCCTCCTCAGGGCTCTATGTTCTGGTAACACAAATGGCCTGGCTCTGTGCTGAACAATGGCTTTTCAAGAGGGGCACAGGCTCATGCCAAATAAAAGTCCAAACCAAGGGAGAGCTGGTTCGGGCAGGCCAGCAGCCAGACACTGGGGCTGCACCAGGTTTCTGGAAGAGCTGGGTGAGCTACAGCAGCTCCGTGCTGCTGCGCAAGAGCTCAGTCAGCGGCCAGAGCGCCGGCGCTAATGGGATGGGGGAGGAGGGGTTTGGTGGGTCTCTGCCAACACGGCCCCCCTGTTCCTTAGACAGGCAGCCACAGAAAGCTTTCTGTCTGAAATCAATGGGTCAGCTCTGGGCGAGACGTGTATTATCCTGGGATTATCCACCGCATATTCCAGGATTTGAGAACATCCTGTGCCCGAGAGCCAGGCCTACCCCTCTGGTGCCCAGGCTACAGCGCGTACCATCAGAGCTCCGAGCGGCACAGCCACCCGCGCCACAGCCCCTCACCGCTGCAGTGGCAGCCTGTGACCGACGGCTCGTTGCAAGCCCCTCAGACATCTTTCTGCGGGTTTCTTTTTAAGTGAAGGCAAACAAACCAGAAAATAACAGTGTTTTGGCTGCATCACACAAGAGCAGTTCTGTACTCACCAGATGTTAAGGCACATCTTCTACAAAATGTGTGCTGTGGAGACAAAGAGGAACAGCAGTGTCAGCGTAAACAGTATCGGACAAATTACTCCCTCTGGCTAATGATGGAAAGGTGGGAGATACCACAGCCTGTGGCACAGGGGCCTCAGCAGCTGTTCTGCCTGCTTTACAGCTCAGCACGCTCTCAGTCTGCACCACAGGGCAAAAACCAGCTGCTTGCTCAGGCAGCTAAGAGTACAACACAGGTCCTGCTCCCGAGAAGCGTTAAGCTCATGGTTTGAAGCTTTGTTCAAGATCGGGCCATGATCACGGTGCAAGCCAAAGCCACAGACATGCTCTGCCACACTCTGGTACTCCGACCCTCCAAATCTGCGTGCGGTTTCTGTTCTTCACCCTCCACTTAGTCCATGTCACTCCTCTCATTTCCCTGAGAAGTCCTCAAGGGGAAGAGTAAGGGGAGGGCTGGCCTCTCCCTGTCCTCGGCCAGTCAGCCCATCCCTCCGTAGCTCTTCTCACGCAGCTGAAGCTGTCCTGCAGTCAGGTGGATGGGACAGCTGGTCTGTAAGCCCACTAATGCACTGTAAATTTGGCCACTTTAAATAGCTCTCTATCTCTATTCTCACAGCAGAAATGTATGGTAACAGTTTAACTTGATAAAGTAAATTCAGCCTAACACACTAATTAATATAAAGAAAAGAACAAAGGCTGCAGCATTTTACTGGTCCTGAACTTGCCGGTGGGCTCCCTGGAGCCTCCTCAGCCACATTCCCCTGCCACAGGGCCAGCGCTCGGCAGCAGCGCTGGAGAGGCTGCAAGTCACTCCTCAGAGCTGTTATCTGCTGCCCTGCTCACGCGGCCTTTTCCTGCCCTGCACAGCTGCATGGTGCTCTCTCCAGAGCTGCCAAACCAGCACTGCAAATGAAGCCAGGCTGCTTCCTGCAGTAGAATTTTTTTCCATATTAACCAGTAAATCTCAGTGTCTCCACGAAGAGCTGCTTACTGAAATGGTGCAGCGAAACTGCACCAACTTCCAGCACCCCTGGGGACGGCACCCTCACCGCAATAAACAATCCTGCTCTCTGATTTTGTTGCTACAGCTCCATGCTAGCAATCAGAAGCATGTCAGAAGCATTAGAGAGCCCATCACAAAGCCATCTTTCTTCCCATGTAGCAAAGACGCAGGAATAATATACAGTTTCTATTAAACCCCAGTAAAATGGAATAGAGAAGAATATTCATAATGCTCTGTGCCTTTCATTAGAGGATCTCAAATCCCTTTGCAAGCATTAACTAAATGAAGCTTCAAGCCATTCTTGTTTTATAAGAAACACTTTCCTCAGAACTGAAAAGCAGCCGTTCTGGGGTGCCCAGGAGGCAGCACCACTCTGCAGAGCCCTTCAGGAAGGGAACAGGGAGTTCTAGACCTGACTGAAGCCCCACCAAGGAGACTGAATGTGGCCAGGACAGGGAGGCTGGCAGCGCAGCTCTCCTGGGAAACGCAGCGCCATTTTAAGCAGGTTGCAGGCTTTACCTGCAGCGTGTCCCACACACCCCACCGCAGACTGGTTCAGAGCTGCCTTGTGGGGAGATCTGCACCCACACCGGCCTGCCTTCCCTGGTCTGGGGCTGCCTCGCCACTGCTCACTCAGGCTGACAGTCACTGGGGACAGTCACAGCTTGGCCATGGGTCACACGGGACATCTGTGGAGCTCATGATTTGCAAGAGTACTGCCTTACCCCACAGGTTGTGATGACTGGATCCTTAAACACACTACAGCACAGCTGGCAGCACAGCTTCACGGACGGTTGTTCAGCAAACACCAGTGGCTCCTGAAGAGAAGGAGAGAAAGGGACAGAGAGGGCACAAGGGTTAGCTCTAACACAAGAGCCTCCAGCTCAGTAGAAAGAACAAACCGACTCTCCAGTGGTGTGCCTAGGGGAGCCCTGGCTGCAGGGCACGCTAAGGATTTCATTATCTCAAAATAAACTTTCGTCTGGATCTGCCGACCTCCAGTGTGTAGGGGCAGGGGAACAACGAACTTGGGAATGGCTGGAGACCCTCAGCTCATCACAAACTGGGTGCCACTGGCACCTGGCAGGATCAGGACGCAACAGCACACTGCACAGACCAACTTTTTTGCCAGAGTGACGCATGTTACCAGAACTGCGGGAGCTGCACTATCCGGTACTTTTTGCTTGGTTGGACTGAACAGTGTGCTGTCAAAAATGTCCCCCGTACTAAGCCCGAAGATTAAAAGCAATTCTAAAACAGCTTGCCCTTTTGTATTTTTGCTGCATCCTGAAGGAAGGGCTCATTCATTCCCTTCAGAAGCAGGCACAACATCGTTTCTGCCGCAACGGGCCCATCTCTCCATTCTGTTTACCAGCTAAGACTGCCGGAGCACGGGCTCCGAGCACGTCCTCCTGGAGCAGCACAGCTCTCCGCTCCACGCCAGAGCAGGGCTTCACATTTCAGAGCATTTCACATCAATCACTGCACTTTGGTCAGTCTTTTCATCCTGTGTTGCTCTCAGAACTCCAAACACAACCCCCTGGGTTCCTAAATATGAAACACACACTTTTATCCCGGATTTGTGGCAAAATGCCGCCTGACCTTTCATCCATCCAGTCTGGGGTTAGTTACTGGGTCACAAGCTGAGCTCAGCTTAAAAGTGTGCTCCCCCAACAAGAGTCACGTAGGGACAATTCCTTGCACCCTCCTGGGGCTTACAATCAAGTCGGTGGGGTGCCACGCAGCCCTGAATGCGGGACAGGGCTCTGGATCAGTGGGGAATTGTATTAGTCTCGCTGCCTGGGGCTAGAGCTCCAGCCTAGAGACTTGCAACCCCCTACCGCTCCGCAGCACAGCCAGGAAATCACACACGGCTTTACAAAGGCTTACAGGATTTCAGAGAAGCAGAAAAGCCTCACCATTGTCCCTTTACCTATGGGGAAATGGTACAAAAGGAAGCAAAGTAACTTGCAGAAGTCAGTGGTAGAAACAAAACTAAAACCAGGAGTCCTGACAGCCAGGCTTTTAGGTGCCAGACGTCATGGACATCCGCCCGTGACAGCTCTATGTACTCAAAAGAGTCCACCAAGTTACACTTTTGACACTGAACTTCCTAATACTGCTCCTTCAGACAATCCCAAATACCTACTGGCTCCTCCTCTTCCTCATGGAGTGAGAACGTCGAGCGCAAGGACATGTTGGACTCAGAGTGCAATGAACGGACGGAGATAGCCGAGTCAGAGCGGCGTGGGGTGCTGATCGGAGGCTTCAAAGAGACAAAAAACAGTTCTTGTTATTGCAAATAATCCCCCCCGCTCCAAAACCCTCTGCACAGACGTCAAGCGCAGTCCCCTCCCTCCACACAACTGCGTTTGTTCACCCGCGGTGCCAAGCTGTGCCGAGCAGCCCCCAGGAGCAGCCCGTCTCGCTGCTGCGTGCCCCTCACACAGCTGGGAACGCCGCACCGCGCTCACAGACGGGGCAGGTTTCACTTACCAAACCAAGCTGGCATCCACATTCCAAGCACGTCACTTTCTCAAGGTGCACTCGTTTGTACGCTTACCGTGCGCACCCGCAAAGCAATGCTTTGGGAGAATTAATCCCTCACAGAAAGCTCTGTAAATCTCCCCCAGAGACAGCTACCAGCTTCTGCGACGGCTGTAATCTCTGCAGCAACACTTGTTGTTTCACTCGCTATCTAACTTCTGCCAAATTTCTTTGCGTAAGTGTGGAGACTTCCTTCTATTCAATTCAGCAACAGGCTGGCTTTGTCGCTTCCTGCTCGGGAGGGCAGAGCTAAGTGGACATGGCGTGCACCAATCAAGAAAAATCCCACTGGCTGCGGCGGCCTTGGGATTGGCTTTGAGGGAACGCTGCCGCTGGAATATTAACCAGCAGCGCATCTCTAAGGGTGGGATATCAACCAGTAGCACGCAGCCAAGACGCAATTCGATGTCAAAGGAAAACTGGAGACCGGCTGACTGGATCTGGGGATCCAGCACTGCTGGTAGCGCAGCCACTGCTGGGTTACTCTGGAAGAGGTGCTGCAGGCAGACTGGAAAGAGCCAGAGAGAAGCAATAAAAGTCTTCAAGGGGTGGAATGGATGGGACGACAAAGAAACTGGAGAACGAAGCCATAAGCTTCAGACACTTGGCATCAAGAGACGACCGATGCCCAGGCTGCCTGCACCTGCACGAATCACTCCTATGTGTGGTTTGACCGTAGCCCACGTCAGTCACAAACTCCAAGAAGCGCTGGCTGGAAGGAGCTCTGGAGATGGCTGGCCCTGCTGCCCACTCGAAAAGGGACTCGTCCCAGCCCTGCAGCAGGTCAGCCCTGGCACGGCCCAGCTGGAAGAGGGAACTGCACAGATAAGGCTCTGCCGCCCCACGTTCCTGTCCTGCGCTACCTTGTGAGCAACACACCGTCTCCTCACGCCCAACCTGAACCTCCCGAGCTGCACTTCGTGTGCTCGCCCTGGGTGAAAGTGTGTGACATCAGAGCCAAGGACAGACAAAAACCATGTAAGAGGCCAGTGGGGCACTCAGGAAACTCAGCAATGAAAGATGCAAGATGAGTTTCAGCGGCTGCTGTCTTCCCCAGAGACAGACTACACCGCAGCCAGAGCACAGCCCATGCTGGGCTGCAGAGCAGGAGCAGATCAGGATCCCGCTGGTTCTTCACACAGCTCTGCTTCTTAATTTTTATGATACTGGGATGCTAGGAGCTCAGAAATGCTGCATCTGCTTTGAAGCCAAAGCATAAAGCTCTTTTCCTTAAAGAAGGTGTATTTATTGGCTAAATACGTAAACCTTGAGGAGGAATGGTTATAACGACGTAAATCAATTTTATGTGTATCCATTAATTTTATTATATTCTTCCACTAGTAACAGAAGTTATTAAAGTAACAAGAATGACTGTGCATAGTTCCCATTCTGGAGGTGACACAGAGATCAGGGCAGCAAAGGCAGGCTCTGCAGGGAGGCAGTTTTACCAAGAGCAACACCCTGTGTGATGGAGAGGAGGGGGACTGCGGCCCAAGAGCCCTTCCAGGAGGCGGGGGTGGGACACAGCCTTGCTAGGCTCGTGCAACACTGCAGGCTCAGCCCCCCGTCTCCTGGCTGGGCTAATGCTGGCGTAAACTACGCAGGAGGGACGCTGGTGTGCTAAGAAAGGTCGCTCCACCTGGGCTGTAGTGACAACGCTGCATGGCAGAGGGGTGTGCTGCCCCTCTAGGTATCTGCAGCCTCTGGTTTTTTTGCTCAAACATCTTTTGATGGAAGATGGATGGCTTGTGGCTGGCTGGTAACTCAGTCCAGCCTCCCGTTTACAAGCAAAGCTCCCTGTGAACAAGCGAGACTTTGGACAGCCAGTCAGCTCTCCACCCATTAGCACATATTTGCCCCAACATTTAGCTGTAATCTTCAGGTGCAGTTCCCATCATGGCAGCTACAAAAGCGGCCTCCACATGCAGGCTCTAGTACAGCCCTTGCTCCTGCTCCCTGCAGGCATAGCGAGCCTGGGAACCCAGGGCACTGTTGTCAGGAAAGATGACGGTAGGCACTCAGTAATCCCTGCCTTGCACCCAGAACACGCTGCTCTGCTTTTGGTTTCGTTAATTTAGCGCTGAGGAAGGGAAATCCCAGATTATTCCTTGACAAAGCAAAGGAACCTTCCCAAAGGGGTTAGCGAGGCCTTGTCTGGAGCAGCAGGCAGAGCAGGGCTGTGGCACTCCTGGTTTGTTAGCACCTAGGGCTGCAGGCTGCTTCCGGAGCCACTCATTAATCCTCTTGCTGGTTTTGCTTAAGAATATTTAGCGCTCCAGGGAAGGTGGGCTGAGATTGTCCAGGAGGACTGAGGCTAGGTCCTAGGAGAGGTCTCTGCTGCTCTTGGCTGCACACCTCAGCTTGTGACACTGGGGTTTTCAAAGGAGTCAGAGAGCTTCTCTGTCAGGCACGGCTAAAACTGATGTCCCCAGCACTCCCTGCCTCTCTGGAGAAATCCTCACCTGCGCTCTGTTAGAACCGCACAGCTGGTGACAAGGGTGCAGCGAGCACAGCCCTCAGCACACAGGATCGGTGCTGACAGCCAGGGCTTCCCGGAACAGCGGCCCAGCACCACGGGGTCAGCGATGCGATGGAGAGCTGCACTTGCCAAGGACACGAGGCAAATGTTCAAAGGACTTTTTGAAAAAACAAACACAAGCTCACATAAAACACAGCAAGATCTCTGAGCAACAGAAGGAACTTTATAGGATGCTGACAATACAGCTCTTTGCAATCTGGTGTCAAATTTATTTTAAGAAGCGTTGTAGCTCCATACTGCTGCTGACCCCAGTCTCTGCCAGTGCTGAACTTCCACAGCAACAGTGATCCATTTATCCTGGTTGGAAGCTGGGTCTTGTAACCTGATAAAGTCTACAACGACTTAATTTAAAGAGTCTACTACTCACATGCTAAAATCTAACAGGAGCTTGTGGTTATGAGATGTGGCTGGAGCACTAGGGACAGGAGGAGATCAAGGCCTCGGAGCTCTCTCTCCATTCACTGAGGTTTGCTTTGCTGTTGTCATTCTTGATTTGATTGATTTAGCTGATTTAATTTCTCTTTAAGCAGCTAACCCTGAGGCCTGTCGGATCACTGACTTCCCCAAAAAGAAGTTGCTCAGAAGTGAGTGCGATGAATGAGAACGCTGGGTACAGAACTGGGAAGTGCTTTTCTGCAACGATATTGCGAGAGGCAGGAATGGTTTGTGTGAGAAGACCCTGATGGTGTAACCCCAGGAGCTGAGCACGGCCCGTGATGTCCGACATCCCCCTCTGCACGTTCCAAACGCGCTCCCTGCGGTCAAAAGCCCCATCTGGAGGCGGAAAGAGGAATGGATTTTCTGGTCATTAGCTGCGGGGCCAGCTGTGCTGCTGGATGGTCCCTCCAACACGCCCTGATGGAGGCTGACTGGCCTCAGCCATCACTGACCGCAGCTCTGCTTTCTCCGAGCTCAGGAGCCCCAGAGCACACCGCTCACATCAGGGGGCAGGTACACCCTCACAAGTAGACCTGTGGGATTCGTAGCTCCTGGGCTTTGTCACCACACACCAGTCTGAAAACGAGCACCAGCAGCGCCAGCCTCATGCCCCAGGTCAGAAGAAGCCTCTGCTTCCCCACTGCACCAGCCCTGGGAGCAGTCAGGAAACGCTGAGGCTGGTCCTGCCTCTGGCGCAGAGATCTGCCTCGATGTAACGCAGCGCACGGGAATGATGAGGGAGGCAGAGGAGTCCAGAGGAGCACCAGACATCTCTCATTTGACATATAACCAGCTAAACCAGTCAGCAGGGGTCCCCTGGCAACACCTACCATGCCATCGTCCTCATCTCGTGGGGAGTAGGTGAGTGTGCTGGAGGAGGATGGGGTCCGACGATGCTGTTTAAAAGTATTGGTCCCGTCAGCTTTAAAGCAAATTAAAAAAAAAAAAAAGAAAAAGCAAGCATTTAGGCTCCTCGGTAACATTTCTGAGCCACAAGTCAGTCTCTGTAGCTGTGAGTGTTCCCTGGAAAAGGAAAAGCCTAGGGATTTCCCAACTCCCGTTCATGTCCTGGACACATCAGTGCAGGCAGAACAATCCTCATCTCCGATAGCTCGCTGAAACGCACGCGGCCCTTTGAAGGTAGCTTGCCCAGAAAAAAAGCAAAGATAATATTCTGCCAAGTCCATAGCTTAAAAATACTATTAAAGGGAAACCTTATACTCCCACGTCTCAGCCATCAACAAAAATGGCTTCGATCAAGGGAGGTACAGACATTCTTGTAGCACAAGGGAAGCACGCTAAATTAAATATGAGATATTTGTATAAAGATCAGATTATTGACTTATATAACATTTTGAATGTAAATATTCAGGAGTCCAAAAATATCTAGAGTCCAAAGCCCTGTACAAATGTAATCTAAACATTTCCCCTGGGCAGATGTTAATTTCCTTATCTAAATCATTACCAAGTGCCACAGCTTATCTACACTACAGTAAAGATATTTTTATTCCAGAATGAAACCAGACCCCTTCCTACATTCACACCACATGTCAGCGCGCAGGCTCCTCACCTGCTGGGCTCTGAGGAACAAAGCACAAGGATTTCACACGAGCAGGTACACTTGCACCCCCTCCCGTCTGAGCTAAAAACGGCCACGGGGGTTTTACCGAAGTGTCCAGAGTGACTCACAGTCAGGCGGAGAGCGGAGATGGGAATTTTCAGAGCTGGTAACGCTTGCGTGAGAAGTCACAGGGATAAAGACGATTTGTGACCGAGCTCTGTATCAAGCCTGCCGTACTACCCTAATGTCAGCAAGGGTTTCCCAGCGGTACTGCTAAGTCTCCCTAATGGGAGAAAATTTCCATGCATGCTCATTTCCATCATGCCTGCTGATCAGATGCCGTGATTAAATAACACTTGGGCTGCAGAATACTAAAAACAGCGCCTTGGCACCTGACTGTAACGAACAGTGATTCTCCCAACAGCGTTCTGATTTGTAAAACAACAACAGCAAAACTGGTAGGAATCACACAGAGCTTTGGGGAGAAGCTCTAGGCATGAAATACACTCACCCTTTGTGATAGTCGTCACAGCAGAGTAGGCTGGCCCAAAAGTTGTTTCCATTCTTGTCTGAAATATTGACAAAATGAAGGTCAGTGTGGATCACTGCCGCACAGCCCAAGGGCTTGTTACCTTGAAAAAATGTACATATATATTCCCAGCTTTTATCAATGGATACTGTGATTTTTAAGAGGCAGGAAAGTACCATATTTTCAAGAGCCATCTTAGTTTTCTCGAAAAGATGAGAACACAAGAAGCAGCCCTAGCCCCTACCCTCTGCCAGCAACGTCGAGCCTTACCCCGTTAGTGTTTTCGGAAGTAGTGATGTTTGTCGTGCCACTGGAGAAACGATTGTAGCGAGCGTTCTTGTTTGAGCTCATAATCTAGGCCAGCATTTGTTAGTCATGGGAAGTTTGCTCTGTGGAAGAAGACAGACAGAGAGTTAGGTTCATTGTACCTATTTTCCTGGGCTCAGAGAACACTTCTGCAGCATTAAGTCCAAGCATTTACCTAAGCTCACATAAACCTGGATTTTCAGAAGCAAGTGGCAAGCTCCAAGTCAAGCTCCTTCAAACCATTCCTGGGTGACTGTTCAGTATTTTGTAAAAATCCGGTATCTTTTAAGACGACTCCCTAATCACTGGAATACCCATAATCACTAGCTGCTTTTACAAGCATACAACTGTGTTACAGCAGATGAGACTTCTCAGCAGACCCTAAGGCAGACAGCATTCCACCGGCCACGATACACACCAGCCTTTCCCAAACAAACGTGTCCCAGCTGCGGCTGACAGTCCCTTCAGACCTGCCTGCTCCCGGCCCCGGCTGGGATGGCAGCACTCCGGCCAGGCTTTCGCACTCCCACTGCTCACATTTCCAACTTCCAGGGAGGTGAAGTGTTTCAGGTGTTCCTAGCAATTGGTTTTCTCTCATGTGAGGGTGACAAGTCCTAAGTCTCCAAGTCTTTTATAAACACTGTGATCTCCCCGCTTTTCAGAAAGGGAAACTGAGGCTCAGAGAGACACCATCACGCAACGCGGCTGGGACCTGGGACTCGCCCAGGGCCTCCTTAGTCCCAGCCCAAGAGCACGTCCGCCTCCCCCAGGAGCCGCAGCGCGATGCTGCCTGCACGCAGGGCCAGCCGCATCCTGCACTCACATTTTATACACAGCAAAGGCGACGCTCACGATGTCCTGGGCCAGCGAGTGCTCTGCTAACGGCCGATGGCTCGGCCACGCCTGACGCAGCACTTTGCGTTGCTCGCTGCGGTGCTTTATCGGACAACTGTCAGGCAGCCAGATTACAGCAACGGCACAGCCCAGGGAATCTCTGCTCAGGTCTAAACTTGCAGAAACAGCTACAGCCTAAAGCAAAGAAAACAAAACTCCAACCAAAAACCAAATAAATAAAAACCCCAAACCAAACCAAGACCGTCTTAAAAATAAGGATCTGGGTAATGTTTTCCACAGATCTGAAAGCACTGTCCTGGCCGTTCGCAGATGCCAGGTCTCTCAGGAGACGCTCAGCAGAGTTGCTGGAGCTGCCTCAAGCACAGCAGGAATGAAGCAGCGCTGTGCTGCTGCAGCGTGGAGACCCGCCGAGCTTACAGCTGGCTTCCAGCGAGCGAGAGGCTTGGCACGGGCCATCGGCATCCTTTCATTCCTCTCCGTGGTTCCTTCGAGCGCAGATGGCAGGAGGCACGGGGAGGGTGGGCGGTGGGAAGAGGCAGACTAAGCTTTGGGTAACACTGGCCGTGGCCCCACGAGATCTGAACTCAGCCCCTCGCTCCCTCCCAGCCTTGGGCAAGCCACTGGAGCTCTCTGCTCCCTCCCTGCACAAGTCTCCAGTTTAGCTCTGCTGCGCAGCGTATCTGGGCTACAAAGCCTGAAGATGAAAGAATCTTTGGATATTTGTGCGGCATCTAGCACAACAAGGTCTCCACCTCAGCTGGGGCCTCCAGATGACGCAGTGCTTATAAATAATGTAAAGCAAGTACTTCCATGAGTGACGGCACAAACCGCCACATTTCCTGTGATTTCATGCCTCAAGGTTGCATTACCTCGTGTCGAATAACATGCACAGATCCCTAAAATTCTCCTCTTACCTAGATCCCCTACATCTAGCAATGCAGTAAGCTCACCAGTCTCTCCTCTGGAGAAGGGACTCCGCGCCCTCCTCCTCCCACATTAGACTGGAAACAGAGGGATTCGCTTTCCAGGGCTATGAATTCACGATTCCTTCTTCGGAGAACCGCAGCACCACCTACCCAAACACCCTCTGTCCTGCACTGCTCACCAGACGAGAGCGGGGACGTGCTCCCACCTCACCAGGCTCGACAGCACTAAGGGAACCTCACCTATCAAATATTCCTACTGGGTTTTAAGGCAAACAATCACTCCCAGATGGAAAGAGAGGAAGCCCATGGTTATGGAGAAATGTGGGCTGTCTGGAGACTCAGGCAAAAGCTTCATCCTCTTCTCATTTTCAGGGCATGTATTGCCTTCAAACGTAACAGATGGAGACTCAAAAAAGCGACGGGAAAGCACTCACTGTGGAAATCAAAGAGACGGGAAAACCGAGAATGAGGACAGCCGACGGTTTGAGCAGTTCAGTAAGAACATTAAACACAGGATCAGATGCCTAACAAACAGTGACATACGGGCACTTGAGCCACTGCAGTCAGCGGGTTCCGGCCTGTCAGCCAGGGATGAGCGGGACCCCTGAAATAACTGCCTTTGAACCCTGGGCAGGCTCGGGGGCGGCCGCCGCCGCGCGGCTCACGGGTAATCCCGCGGGCCACAGACCTGCTCACCGCCGGGAGGCGTCAGGGAGGCACTTCTCCAGCTTCACCCGTCCCAAAGCCCCGCTGAAACGGACGCAAAATGTCTTCCAACTTCAACGGATCTTGGATAAACCCAAAAGGAGGAAGGGAACGTGGGCTGGAATACAGGGATTTTCCACTCGTCGTTCACGAGCACGTCCTGCGCTCCGCAGCTCGGCTGAGCAACCTACCTGCGAGCAGCAGCAGGGAGCCTGCTTCGTGTCTTCCCTGAGCAGAAACCAGAGGAATGCGAGCAATGGGAAAAACATCCAGCGGAGCAGCAGCCAGGCTGCAGAACACCAGCCACTACACGAATATCCGATTCCAGCCCAAATCTCTGCGACCACCATATATCGGAAGCATTTCAACAGAGCAGACACCGCTCCAGAGCGCTGGCTGACAGCTCCTCCGCATCTCGAGCAGTGTTCCAAGAGGAACCGAGAACGGCCCTTTGCGACTGATACCAAAAAAGTTAAAAGGAGGCAGCAAAGAGCTGGTGTTGATATCAATATCAGCTTCCTACTGCACTTGCAAAAACCCCCACCAGACCTCTGAACCTTGGCTCGGCATCTGAACCCTGCCAGCCAGGCCGTCCCGTGCCCGGAGGACGGCACCCCTCCCGGGTGGCTGCTGTCCCTGCCCAGGGCGCCCTGCGGCACCCACAGGCAGCTCCGGCCTCTGACCCCAGCGCCCCAGCAGAACCGCGTCCTGAGGAGCGGCAGGCTACGACACAGCGAGAGCACGAAACACTCGCTGTTACAAAACACGTGTGCTCCGTGACCTAGAAGGAAAGCAACGATTTACTGGAAATCACTGAATCCTTTGGGTTGCTAAATCCTTCTCAGATGACCAAACACAAAGGGACTCTGGAAATCCCCCGAGCATCTTCAGCAGCTCTGCAGAGCAGCGGGTCAGAAGCCCTCACGCTGGAAATGCTCTGCCGATTTTCCGGCCCAGGACTTTACAGGGTCAGGTCACCATTTACAGCAAAACGGGCTGCAGAGGCACCCCGACACCTGCAGTGAGAGGACTTGTCTTTTCTGCTCTGAAAAGACAAGAATTGCCGAAAAACCCTGTGTGTCCCAGCAGCACACCAGCACAGAGCTGCCCTCTAAACCGGAGAGGTGCGCGTGGAGCCACGCGTCTGGAGAGCAGCTGAGAACCCAGCCTGGGAGCCAGCCTCTCCTTGCCCAGAGTCAACTTCTATTATTTGTTTCTTAACACGCAACTTCAGTGTTTTTAACAGTAAAATAAAAAGAGGGGAGAAAAGTCTCCCCTGGAGAAAGGAAGCTGTGGGGACCCGCTATTTGCTAAATCACACAGCTGACAGTAACCAGATAACGAGGGAGGGGAAGGGCCAGGTTCCAGCATTTGCACGCACAGGGATCAACTCAGGCTTTTGAGACCCAGCGAGAAGAAAAGCCTTAAAATTCCTGCTTCAGTGATCCAGGCAAGGAAAACTCTAACCCCCAGCAGCCGCAGGGACGGCTGGGGAAAGCAGTGCTGTTTCTCCCCGCTGCAGAGGCCAGCAGGATGGGCAACCAAGAGGTTTTCTGGCAGCTGTTTGACGCTGCTGCCAACCCCATGGCCGCACCTCAGAGCGGGGAGGGGAATCACCCCTGGGACCGGTGGCCCGGCTAATCCTCCGGCTGTGCTGGAGAATTTGCCCACAAGAGGGGTCTGGTGGGACCGGCATGGGTACCTCGAGGGTCTCCCCTCCGCTCAGCCCCCAGCGCACTCACCCCTGGCCATTCCCAACACTCAGCAAAAGGTCCTGACAACCAACCTCCAGATCGCGGCCAAGGCTTTGAGGGGGCACGCGGCCTGAGAAGGGACGGCAGAGCATCCCGCCCTTCCCAAACATCGCGTAACCCGCCCGGTCCCCATCAGGAGCCGGTTGCTAATGCGGGAACCACACCACTGCAGGCACAAGGGCACTGCTGGGGTTTGTGCTCCGGCTGCGCACCGGGCTGAGACACGGGCACGGCACCGGGTCCCGTCGGTGAATCGCGGCCGGCAGGCGCAACACCCCACTCTGCACCGTGTCTCTTTGCCAAGAAACCTGCAAACTTCTCCGCCTTAGGCAATCAACAGCTCAGCCACACGTCCTACATCTGCTTTGTTCTTCTTTTTTCCCCTCCCTCAGTTCACTGAAGCTGTCTTTAAGGTTACTCACCCCTGCGGAAACTGCTGGGCTGGCAGAACCACGCGCAGCAGGAGTGTTTGCCGGAGAGCGAGGCCAACGCGCACAGCCGGCCTCGTGGGGCTGTCCCGCTCCAGCTGGGAAGAGACCGCGAGCGATGTGGATTTCCCTATTTCACAGCCTGGGTATTTATGGCATAAGACACAAGTTTCTGTTCCTCTTACAACGCCACAGCCAGAACAGGAAGGGTCACACATCTTGAGACTGCTGGCATGTCACTGGAGAAACACTCCTACAAAAGCTGAAACGCACCGCGCTGCCCCAGCAGCCCAGCCCAACGGGACAAGGGCAGGGCAGCGGGTGCCAGGGGCAGGGAGCGTGCCAGCTCTCCCCCAGAGACAACCAAGGAACAGTCACGCTGGCTTCCTTGGCCAGTGTCGCTGGCGGAATAGCGCTTGCGAAGCGCATTAACAGGGCTTACAGAACGCAGCGACGAGGACTACCAGCATCCAGCCCGACCCGTACAACACGGCCGTAAGGGCGTGCGTGAGCAGATCACCGACAGCCATCTCTGGGCGGTCACAGGACAGGAAGCAGAGGGTGGAGCTCAGTGGTCACTCCTCAGGTTAGAGGAGACCACACGAGGGTTTCCCCAAGAACCACTGCTGAATAAGCTTTCTCAAGGTCATAGGTGAAGACATCGAATGAAGAGTGAGCGGTGAAACCGCCGATTTGCAGCTGACACTAAGCTCTTTAGAGGAGTCAAATACCATGAACTCAAGAAGAACCTCACAAAGCTGAGAAGACGTAAAGGCTGCAGATGGGCTTTTATGGAGATGACTGCCAAGCAATACATCAGGGAAAAATAACAACAGCAGGATATAGGATGCTCAGCTCTGACCTGGCAGCTACACCTCAGGAAAGAGACACCGGAGCCTCCACGGACAGTCAGCTGCAGTTCTCAGCCCAGAGGACAGCAGCAGACGAACAAGCCAAGGGAACGCGGAGGAGCATCACAAAAGTTGCGGAGAACAACCACAAGGGCGTCATTTGGGCGCTACACAAAACCTTGATGCGCTTGTGTCCGGAGTGTTGTAGCAGTTCTGGTCTTTGCTTCAGAGGAGGGGCACAGTGGAGTCACAGCACCGTCGGGACTGGCAAGTAAAATGGTCAGTGGATGCAGTCCCTAACCCAGCTGCGCTGAGTGGTGGGGAGATACGGGGCAAACGGAAGGCAGAAAGTGGTCGGGTTCACGTGCTCCCCACGAATAGCACCCATTTTCCTAACTGCTGAAGACGAAGCCAGGACTGAGGCAAGGCCACCCACTCTTGGGGTGGCCTCTCCAAGGCCAGGCTCACACGTGGAGAGGTGCGGTCAGTGCTAGATCATAAAACGCGGACAGAAGCTCGGCCTTCCATCGGGCAGGTCTTTGCCGCTGCGGAACAGAAAGAGCCTTTTCATTGCTGACAAGTTTGCGCACTGCTCTTAAAAGTCCCACAAACTCTTCTGAGCTACTTGACATGAGGCCATAATTGTACTGAGCTGTCATCAATAAAAATAAAAGTTTTATTTTTGATTGCCGCTGTCTTTACTAGTGCCGCAGCTGACTGCAGAGCTGAGAGCGCTCAACAGCTGTTTGAACAGCGTCATTCCTTTGTGCAAACGCAGCTCAGGAAGGGAAATCGCTTTGTGTTGGGTGCTCTTCCTAAAGGGTACCCAGTCCGTGGGACAGAAAAGCTTTCTGCAGTACTTCATGTTAAGACCCGAAGCAGTAACTTTCCAATGTGCCTGTAACTGGATCCCACGAGACTGCTCTGGTGGAACAAAGCCTATCATTTTACCCCAAAACCTAAAATCAAGTTAGAACAGAGGCCAGTGTTCGGTGCTGTTTCCATGACACAAAAGCTGTACTTGAAGCCTTACTTCCCTTTTAGGAAACCTGGAAGCACCCACCCACTACACCACTTTCCTTCCGCGTGAGGCCGCAGACCGGGTTTCGGTAGCGTCTGACCCTGCAGCCGAGATGGGCTTCTCTCGGCTCAGCGCGCAGGCAGCCGCTGCCGGCGTGGCCGCGCTGGCTCACAGCCCCTCCACACCAGGACCTGGATCAAAAGGTGCTTTTAAAAGTTGGCCCTAACAGTACAGCGCTGCGTGCTGTTCCCTTCACAGCTCGTGATCCTTCCCACACCCTCACTCAAAGAACAGAGCCACTCAGGGACCTTCACATTATTAAACTGTGGATTTGTCTAAAAAAAATAATAAAAACCTCAGCCAACTAAGCCCCCAAACCAACAACCTCCCACCCCTCCAGGACAAAATCTCAGTCCTGCTGCTGTTTCTTGAGGGGGAACGGCCATCCCCTCTGTGCAAGGCAGGTGATGATATAAGATACCGCGCTCCAAAAGCTAAGAATAGTCCCCTCCACGAACCACCCCAGAACCGGGGCTAACTGCTCCTCCCCAGCCGCGCTCGGCAGAGAGAGCAAGCGGCTGCCAAGACCCCGCGGGGCCCCGTGGGCTAGCAGAGGCTCTGCTGCTGGTTCCCCTGCTGCAAACTGGCCTGCAAGGAATCCAGCAGATAGGTGGGCTTGCGTTTCATTTAAGAAACCTCTAAGATGTGCCAGGTCAGCAGCACAGGCTCTGTCCTGGCAGGACAGCACATGAGGGAGCAGAGCCTCTGCCTGCAGAGCTTCGTCTTGGTTCACCAGCCCAGGAGCAGCACGAGCTCGCACAGAAACCCCCGTACGAACAGATCCCCAGCTCCCTGCGCGCCCCTCGCCTCCGCCCGGCTGTGACGGAGACGTGCCCGTGAAAAACAGCAACTAATCCATCCCCAGCCGGCCTAGTCCCACCCCTGGACTTTGGTCATTTACCGAAGTTCAAAAGCCTGCTCTCGACTGCCCCGGAAAGGGAGTGAAACACCACAAATGTGATCAGTTTTTAGCAGACGCTGCAGCCCACGTCCTCCAAGGAAGCCAGAGGAATGCTTGTCTCGCTCCGCTCTCCTCTCCTGGAGCCACCCTGCTAGACCCAGGGCAACCAGAGTTTCTTCACTGCTTGCTTCCTCAACTGCCAAACTTTTTGCAAAACCAAAAATTGCAAAACCACCCACCAGTCCCCGAGGGTTTTTCAAACTGCTTCGCATTACGGGCAGCTGCACTCCTCTGGAAAGGTTTAACTGCTCCTATCCCATTATGGGATTCTTCCAGATTAAAGCTGTAAGCAACCTGAGCCCCTAATTATTACTCAAAACGGACAAAGTATCCCTTCCACCCCCTGCTCCCCCCACAACATCCTCCTAAGCTCTAAAACTTCACACCACGCTCTTGCTTGCCCTCTGGGTGCAATCAGGCCATTTTAAAGATCCATCTGAAATGCATCAGCTCCTTCACAAAAAAAAAAAAAAAATCCAGTAGATTTCAGTTACCTGCTCTTTTTTTTTTTACCATTTCCTTGGACTTTGCCACTGAGAACAAGCAGGAGAGCACAACGTAAGGCAACTGCACTCACCAGTGACCGAGAAAGGGAGAAAGCTGTGGTGCTGCACAGGCAGCACGTCGGCTGGGCAAAATACCATCACACTACCTGTGTCCTGTGCCTCGATAAACTACCACGGAACCCTGTGTCCTGTGCCTCGATAAACTACCACGGAACCCCTGAGTCCTGCAGAACTCCTGCCTCTTCTCACAGGCTTGGCTTCTCTGCTCACAGCTTCACCCAAACGGCATCGAGGACTTCCTGTTGCCAAAACCTCCAGAAACAACTCAGAAAACTCGCGCTGGGTGGCTGCACGGCCAAGCGTCACGCATCCCTGCACAGGCCAGTCTGAAGGATCACAAAAATCAGGATAACACAGCTCCCACTCAGCCAACAGGCAACAGGTACCCTCTCCCAAACCGGCTTTGGATTTCAGACCCCCCCTGCCCCTTCACTACGATCCAGAGCCGGGTACGAACAGTTCCTCCCTCGGCACTGCCGGCGACCGCTGAAGCGCAGCAGCCTCCCGGGAACGCTGCCGACGCAGCCCCGACATCCAGCACCCAGCGCAAACGCTTTACCTCGGAGGGAACTCACCACGGAGCGGCGAATCCCGGGGCAAGACGCCACCATGACCAAGTTCCCAAGCTGCGGGCAGGCTTTTCCTCGGTCGAAACGTCTCTTCCGCTATCTGTGTGCGTGCATGTGTGTATCGCTCTGAAGTGATGTAAACAGAAAGGCATGCGGAGCAGTGGGCGATATGTAAATTCAGCTGGAAAATCCCACAGCTCAGCCAATCTCCGGGCTGCCTCGCAGCTTTGCCCTGGCTGCTCCGAGACTGAAGAGGTTTAGTCTAGTGCAGAAAAATCCACCGCTCTCCTAGCACACGCAGATTTATTCCTCTGATCAGAGACATCTCCAGGGACAGGACCGTCCATCGCTCACTTTAAAGGGAGCTGGAGTTTCTCACCTTCTTTAGATAGCTCCCAAACTACCCATAACACCGAATACCAAGCTTGTCTTTGCTCGTAGAGACAACCCAGGGAAACCAGAGAACTAAGGATTGCCACAGAAAGGCAGAGCTCACTTGAAAGACAGGCACTGGCGGTGGGGGACTTCTGCTGCTGGGACACCCTCCCCACGTGCTCCCACGGCTGAGGTTTTCCCAGAGACAGCCCCACACGGAGAGCTCTCACCCCACGCCAGCCCCCAGTACACCTCCTGCAGCCGTTACACCTCATTAACGGCAGCAAAGCAACTCTGACGAAGCTCCGAACTCAGGCTGGGCTAAAGGCGGGGAGGGAGCAGCCTGTACCCGGGGGAAGTTGGGCTGCCGCCGCCCTGGACTCCTGGGGGAGTTGCTGAGCTTGAAAAGGGAGCGGCACG
>JAAGAY010011520.1:4375-24385 GCA_011801015.1 Ardeotis arabs
CCCCCCTCCCGGCCCCGCCGCCCGCCGCGGCCCGACGACCTGGCGACCGTCCTCTACGCCGGGCTGCGACCGGAAGGAGCCGCCGACCGGAAGCGCGGTGCACGCCGGGAGACGCGGGCGACAGAGAAACCGCAAAGGAGCGGCCGCCGCCCGCAGGGGCTGATGGGATACGGGCGGACTGCGCCCCCTCCCCTCCCTTCGCCTCGCTTTTTACGACAGCGCCGGCGGCGCTTGGCGGCGTTTGGCGACACTTGGCGGCGCGTTGGCCTGAGGGGAGGCGGCTGGGCCGGGAGCGGGACCGGTACCGGTGTGCGGGGGTTGCGGGGCCGTTTGCCGTGGCGGGATGAAGCTGACCACGCAGGCCTACTGCAAGATGGTGCTGCACGGCGCCAAGTACCCGCACTGCGCCGTGAACGGGTTGCTGGTGGCTGAGCGGCCCTCGGGTGCCCCTCGCCGTGACCAGGCCGGGCCCCCCTCCCTTTTCGTCGACTGCATCCCGCTCTTCCACGGCACCCTGGCCCTGGCGCCCATGCTGGAGGTGGCCCTCACCCTGGTAAGACCCTAGGCCCGGGAGCTGGTGTGCGAGGGGGTCGTCTCCATGCCCTGGCTGAGCTCAGGGGGCGCGGCCGGGGCGAGAGGGGCTGGTGCTGGGGGGGGTGTGGGGTGCTGGAGCAGCAGCAGCCAGGTCTGTGGGATGAGCGGAGTCTTTCCAGAGTGGAAAACCCCCCCCGAGGCCCATCTGCTGTACAGCTTTCCACTGAGGAAGCAGCAGAAAACTCCAGAGCCTCGTAGTTTCGTCTAATTTATTTTTCAGCGCAGAGAAGCTGCTATTTATGTCGGTGTCGTTATCCTCAAATAACTCCCAGAGGGAATGTCCTTATCCTGCAGCAGAAAGAGCTTTTCTCAGCTTCCCTTCAAGGCACTTCAGAGCAGCATCAGCTCCTTGGAAAAGGGCGCGCTTGTCTCTGAGCAGGAGCGTTTAGATGTGTATAAGGACGTCTTTCTTCATTTGTTTTGGTGGATTTTCCCCATTTATGGAAGCCGTTAGGCTAAATAGGAAAAAAAAAATGGAAATCTCTTCACGTCACAGGTCTGGCTGGGGTTTATGGCCTCCCGTGGTGCATTGCAGGGTCGCCGTCGGTTCGGTAACCGCGGCAAAGCGCTCTGGCACCGTCACCCCAGGCGTAGCCGCCGCCGAGGTGGGATCTGGGTGTGGCTGGAGCTCTGGATTTTTGTATCCAGTTAAGGACTTGTCATCCTTAGCGGGAGAAAATCCACCTCTTTTTGACATCTGTAAAAATAACTGATTCCTCCAGACTTTTTGGCCGGAATGTTTCCCTCCGTTTGCTTCAGCAGAAAATATTTATTTGTCAATAAATCCCAGTTTTTCCAGCTGAGCTCTTGCTGAAAGGCAGCCAGAGGCGTGGGAACGGGGGCTGAGGCTGAGCCCTGGCCGTTTAGATTTGCCAAAATGCCGCGGAGCACGCAAAATTTGTCGGTTTGAAATACATTTACACCCTAGGAGTGACGCGGAGACGCGCGCTGCCAGCGGCATCGCGTCCCGCTCACGGTTTTCCTCGTGTTGTTCCTCGGGAAAAGGTAATAAATGCTGTTTGTGGTTGTCTTTAAATCAGGATTAGGTGGCTTTCGACGGGGTCGTGGCGGTGAATTTTTGCGAGCTGTAGGTTTTCAGCGTAGATCTTGCTACAGGATGGGATTGTTAGGAAACAAATCCCGTCTCTTGCGACGTCTGAAGTATCTTCCCACGTCCGCGGTAAGGAAATCGTGACGGAAGCGAAGAAACGGCCTTGTCTTACGTCTTTTCCCTTTGGGTTTCGATACAAAAAGTTCAAAACGCCAAACTCCTGGCGTTTCCCACGTTAACTCAGACTTGCAAAGTCGTGTTGTGGTTTGCAGCTTTAAAACCCAGCGTTTTACAGGAGCCAGAGGCCTTTTGCTCTCTTTTTTTTTTTTTTTTTGTTGTTTAAACAAAGGCAAAGGTGTCAAGAAATCGCATTTTCTTGCTGTCCTGTTTCAGGAGGGCGCCCTCGCCTCTTCCACGCGATGTGACGCGCGGTTGCTGACTAAACCAGCGAGCTCAGCGGGGTTGGAACTCGGAGCTTGTGGCGAAGCGCGGCTGTTCCTGGAGGAGTTTGGAGCTTTGGAAGGTTTTTACGGGATCTGGTTCTCTTCCAGTTCAACCGGTGCTGATTCCTGGTCAAACGTGGTCGCCCGCGTGAGGCTTTTCTAGAACCAGCCCCGGCGGTTTCACCTCCTCTCCTCTGAGCTGAGTTATCCCAAAATGCCAGATGGGAGCCGCGGTCTCCAGATTTAATCGGAAAAGAGAGGGCGCGCTTTCAAACGCTTTGCCTTGTCGCTTTGAAATTCCTTTCCAAAACGGAGCCGCTGCGGAAAAAGTGAATTAAGTTTCACACGGGGGTTTGTTTGCGCCTTCGGATTTCTCGGCTAATTGATGTGGTTTTGCGACCGCATCTTAAAAAAAAAAAAACAAAAACCAAGCAGCACTTCCCTCTCCGTTGGCATCCTGGCGGCGCGTTCCAGCCTTTCTCTTCCCAGGGCTTTTCCAAACTTTTGGTGGCCGCGGCCGCTCGTGCGGAGGCAGCTGGGAGGGCGGCCCGCTTGGGATTTTTCAGCGTGGCACGCGCCGTGCGGAAGCAAGGCGCAATTTATCCCTCGTTGGGGCTGGACGTGGCTGGAAATACCAGGGGCTATTAATTAAAGCTGGAAACGGCTTTGATTCCAAAATGAGTTGGGTTTTTTCCCTTTTTTTTTTTTTTTTTAATTAATTATCACTTAGGGAACTGCGAATTTAAAAATCATGCTCTGTTTTTTTTTTTCAGTATGCAACAAAAATTGATTTAGAACTAAGGTTTTTAATTTTTTAATGGATGGACTTTTATTATTATTATTATTATTATTATTATTATTATTATTAATTTTAGTGTCTGGGCTTCAGGCTTTAATGCCAAGCTTTCAAGCCACTGACAATTAAAACCCCAGTCCTAAGCCCTCAAAATGGGTTTGGAATTGAAACAAACCACAGCTGCAACAGGGCGACGCGGCTTTTTTTTTTTTTATCGCTTAAATCCATGTCATCCCTTGTAGAGGAGGGATTATTCGCATGGCTTTCTGCTTGTTTGTTTGTTTCTGCAGTCTCATACCGTAATTATTGCGCAGAAGGAGATTGATTTGACTCACAGGATGCGACAGGTCGGCATCAGGTGTATTTTTGGAGTCCGTTTTAACGTAGCTGTTGAGGGGTTTTTTTGGCGCACGCTCTCTAGGGACTGCAGAAGAAAATTCTAGCTGCTTTCTCCGCTTCTGTCTTTCAGGGCTCTGTATTAGGCTGACTTAATATCCTGAATTCTAAGGAGAAACATCATCTATATTTGTATTTTTCAAAGCAAGGCAGACTCAGCAGGAAGAATTCAGATCCAGCAGAAAGAGTGACAGTGTACACAGGTTGTGTGTAAACAGCACTAAAAAAAAAACCCAAAAAAACCCTACAAAACTACATAAACTTTTGTATTTACATAAATCAAAAGTTGTTAAATAAGGAGGAGCTGCCTGGTCTAATCAGGTTTGTAACAGAGATGAGAGAAGTTGTGCCAATAGTTCTTTCCTCAGTCCCTTCTCTTGTGGAGAATATTTTTAGAAAAAGTGCTCAGTTTTGACAGAAAGGTTTCAGAGAGCGGCGGGTCCCTCCGCGGTGCTCGGTACGTCGCTGCGGGGTGAGGTACCCTTGCAGGTGAACTCTCAGAGAAAAATAATTCTACCACAAAAGCCTTTTTTGGAACGGAGCGGGTTGAAAAAGTGGGAAATGGGACAAGCTTCTGCCTCACGTTGACCTTTCACATAAAGATTTATGTGCTAATTAAGGTGAAAAATGCTTTCCCTTTAGCCTGGAAATGTTACAGTAGGAATAAAACCAACAAACCCTTTTTGAAAGGACGGTGTAGTCGCACATCCGCGCGCTGAAGGTTTTGTAACGTCTCTCTGTCAAAGGGTCACCAACAGAAAACAGCCGCCGTGGCGGCAGGCGAGAGCTGCGCTCCTCTCCCAGCGTTGCTGAAGCTCTTCGCTGGTCCTCTCGTTCAAATTTAGGCCAGGCTTTGCCTGAGAGAAACCAAATGGAGCAAAAGAGCAAGAAGTTGTGTTTTCCATCCTTCTCAAACGAGTTGGTTTCTCTGCTCTAGCTAAATTAGCCAGACTGTGTGTGAGAGCGCACACGTATGGATTTAAAGAAACAATTGGCAAAGATGCTGTGATGTTTCAATGACCCTTTTATTTGCAGGACAGCCACGAGATTTCCTTAGTTCTGTGGGGTGGTGGTGGTTTTTTTTTCCTTTCTTTTCCTGGATTTAATTGTTCCAATTGCTTTTTCAGATTGACTCTTGGTGCAAAGAGAATAGCTACGTGATAGCCGGCTATTACCAGGCGAACGAACGCGTGAAAGACGCCAGGTGCGTTGGTGCAATATTTCCTTCTGTTTGCTCTTTTCTCTTGTACTTTGGACTCTGCCAACAAAAATCAACGACGTAAACCGCCCGCGTTGATGAACTCTGACAACTGTCATCTGGTGTCGCATTGTCTTGGCGGCGCTGGTGGCTCTGGCCTTTCCTCAGGTGCAGGAACCCAAAGTCTTTCCAGAATCGCTCCTCCTTGGTGGGTGCTGTAAAAGGCCGGTGTTTGAACGACCGCCAGCCGGTTTCATGACGGTTGTCAGGGAAACAGCCAAAATTGACAAGCGCCTTCGCTTGCGCGGCGCGTAGCTTGCGAGCTCGAATGACTCCGAGTATCTTTCGGAAAGTCTTTCCGAAGTGACCTAATTCTTACTGAGCTACTTAATGGTCTCTGAGTTCTATTGAAACATTTTTTTACGTGATAAAGGGCCGCTCTTGCAATGGAAGATGATGTCAGTCAAGCGGAGAGAACTCTTTTCTCTTATTTTCCTCAGGATTAGTCATTTTTTTTTCCCCTAGCTAAGTTGAATTACTCAATAAGCAATAAAGGAGCCTTCCCGGGGAGCCACAATGTAGTTTTCGATACGCGTATCAAATCTTTTCCCCTGCATCTACTAGACAAATCCAGTATCAGGACTAATGAGAGTGCATCGTACTGGCGTTTCAAATACAAATGAATAAATTGTTTAAAGTATTCTGCTGTGTCCCAGTTATTTTGTTAATGTACATCTTTCAGTCACAAATATGTTTTTTCAGTAATACTTGTGACTGCTAAGGTGTCTAACGGGGATAAAAGCATTGTTTGTCCTTTTCTGAGAAAGGAAATAAATCTGCTGGAGACGTTTTTAAGTTTGTCTGTTCTGTATGAGGTTTCAAAGAATATCACAGGCTTGGTTTTGTTGTTGGTTTTTTTTTTTTTAAACTGATTTCTGAAGATAACCGGCGCCGCGTGGGGGTTGTCATCTTTGAAACACCATAAAGGTTTTCCTTTAAAAGATTTTTCTGATTTTTGTAGAGAAACTGGGCGGTGAGTGGGTTCAAATGCAGACTGGGGAGCAAACGCGCTTTCTTTTTTAAACGCCTGCCAGGGCGAAGGCGCCCCGCCGTCTTTGCTCCGGTGGAAGAAGGCAGGGGGCCGCGAAACATTGATTCCACAGAAAGTCTGCAGTGAGCATTTTCATTTTGCCGTTCAAAAACCCGTTGCCTAAGCACAGCTGAGATCCAGATCGTGCGCTGAAGAGAGGAGCTGGGGTTTTCTTGGCCTTCTCACTTCAATCAAGCGTAACATCAGCTTGATCTCTTGTTCCTGTTCGTAAGCCGGCGGTGTAATTTTCACATCTCTTTAAGCGTGTTTCCTGCTGGTTTCAGCTGAAATGGCATGGTTCGCGTAACACAGTTCCCTTTGCCTTCTGCTGCAGTCCCAACCAGGTTGCGGAAAAGGTGGCCTCCAGAATTGCAGAGGGCTTTAACGACACAGCGCTCATAATGGTAAATGACTTCATTTTTTCACCCCCTCTCCTTCTGTATGGTTCGCGTTACGAGCGCGGTGTTGGACTGGCCGTTGAAATGCTCTTCTCTGGATCCTTTAGTAGTGAAGTAACTCATTTTCACTTTCCCTGCAAATGCTCTGGGGAAGAGACGCAACGACTGCGGCCAGTGAGGTTCTCAGTAAGTCTACAGAGAGACCGTGGCCAGCTCTCTGCCGTCTCGAAGGAAGCGGAGGCCTCTGCTTGCGAGGCTTGAGTGAAGGCAGCGAATTCCTGACTCCACACCCCTTTCTGGGGCTTAAACCGGTCTTAAATGATGCAAACGATGCTTTGCCTCCTCGCCACAGTGACAAAAGATGTTGGCGGTTGAAATTTGACTCATGTGAAAGTAGATCAGTGGATGAGTGAGCGTAAGGTGCCCTGTTTGTGAAAACTGACTTTTGGGGTTTTTATTTCGTTTCTTGAAGGGGAGACTGAGGTGTTTTGTTTTGTTTTTTTTCTGCTGCACACCAGGTTGATAACACCAAGTTTACCATGGAGTGCGTAGAGCCTGCCATTCACGTGTACGAGCTCCATGAGAACAAGTGGAGGTGCAAGGACCCGCACGTGTGAGTAAAGTTCAGAGTTTATTTGTGTTTGGGTTGCCTGGTAAAGGGCAAAACTTTGATTGTGCTGAGTGACACTGTAAGGACGGTGGGTGTAGCTAACACTGATTTTTAAAGCTTTTTTTTTTTGCTGTAGTGAGAGAGAACAGCCAGCTTCTGCAGCCAGGCAGTGGTATGACCACGCCGCTTTAACTTCCAGAGCGGAGGAGGTGGTGGAGATTTTCTTTGTGATTACTTTTAATTCCTGGTTCTTTTACTCCCTAGTGATTTTTGCGAAGATTGGACCGAAGCCCAGAGGATCGCTGCATCTCTCTTGGACAGCAAGTCCTACGAGACGCTTGTGGATTTTGATAATCACCTGGATGATATCCGGAACGACTGGACAAACCCAGAGATCAACAAAGCTGTCCTCCACCTGTGTTAGAGGGCTTTCTACTGACTACTTTACGGGCATTCCCACTATGTACTGAAGAGAGAAAAAATGCTATTTTTGAGTGTAAATAGAATAATATTCGGTACCTTGTGCGGAAACCTGACTGATTAAAAAGGAGTGGCGTGTCACATTGCAGAGGGTGATGTGTCCATAAGCCGTTGAATCTTTTTTTTTTTTGTGAGATTCCCTGGAAGAACTGCAAGCTGTCAGTTACAGTTGTCCTCCTGGACGCCTTCCCAGTTGTAGTGAATGTTGCTGTTCCTTCAAAACCAGAAACTACTTCTGCTTGTCCCTACTGTTCGTATTACAGAGTTTTGACTGAGCTTTTCTCATCTTTAGAGAGATGACTTTTTAACCATTTATGGAAATAACTTGGAAAAGAAAAATCATTCTTATCCTCAGATGAGAAATTTTAAGGTCAAACGCGTAAAATGTAAGGGTAACGGTTTCTTTTGGGCTGATTTTGAAATTTCATCCTGTTGGCACGGTAAAATGCGAACTGCTGAGGACGGCGCGCCGTGCTCGTGTCGCCTCCGTTGCAGCGGTTTAGCGCGACGCAGCCGCAGAGAACACGTTAAAATAGCGTTCCCAGTGCTGCAGTGGTTCCTGCCCTCTGTGGGCAGCCAGCCAGCCACGGTTAGCGCTTGAAAATGTTAAACCCGAGGTAAAAAAACCAAATATTCACGTGGTGATTTGTGAAAGGGACTGGAAGCGCACTAACCAGTTTGCATGATGGTTCTAAACCAGTTTGAGCCTACAAAAGGAGAGGAGAGTGAAGGACCTCATTAGTTTCATGCGGTCTCTTGGGGTTTTAGAAACAGATCTCCTTTTCAGCTGGTTCGTACGGGGTCCGCTTAAGTGGGTCTAAAATGCATCCCCCCCAAGCTGCAGGCGAGCGAGGAATCAGGGAGCCTGGATATAGTGTAGCTCGGCTTCCGTCTTTCTAATTAATGTTTGTTTTCAAGAATAAGTTTACTGGACAATGAAGCTTTGTATCAGACTAGTACAGTTCTTCCTAAGTCTTGTTGCCTCACTCCTCGTGGTTGGTTGTCAAACTGTAGTTAAACGTAGCCTCAGCGTCCAACGGTTTCCCTGGATTTCCTTCTCTTCCCACACAAAGATGTGTTTTTACAGGGAGGATCCAAATGTCTACCAAACAATGGGCCTCTCTCCAAATTCCTGCTTTTTCCTTGGTGTTCTCCTTTGAAAACGTGAGGGGTGGGATGGTCAAAACCTCTTGGTCTACCTCTGCTTCTCTTTAAACGAGCAGAAGTTTTCCTCTTGCTCTTAGCCAGAGATGAGAGAAGGCCAAAAGCCCCTTCTGAAGCAACCAGGATGCCTCCAGTCGGGTCCTGCTGTGAATTTTCTGCGGTTCACATTCCAGAAAGCCGGGAGGCGAGGTCTGAGGTTCGGTTCCCCGGAGGTTTGAACCGAAAGGGTTCGGTTTGCCTCCCCGCCGCGCGGTAGTAAGGTGTGATGGGCGTCGCAGAAGGGACTGGCGCTTAGTCCATGGCCTTTCCGAAGCACGAGTCGGATGGGCTTGCAGGAAAGGAAAATGTTTTCACTTGTTGAACAAAAACACGTATCTAGCTCCCAAGCAGCGAGATAAACACGTTCCAGTGGCTGTTTGACTACACGTCCACCCTGCATGAAAAAATCTCCTGGAAATGGCAACGCTCCGGCAACGCACCTTCGCGTAGACTCCGCACGGCTCGCTGGAAGAGGACTGTTGCCTTCCTTTGCACAAACACCTCACGAAATTGAACCCATTGTTCCAGAGGCAGATGTTATCTTAGCAAGTACGTCTCCTGAGCCACAGGAAATGTATTTCTTACTCTTTGTAAGTAGGTGTCATCATCAAGCTTTGATGGTGCGTGTGCTAACGCAGCCTCATCTCTTCTAGCGCCTACTACCCCCTCGCCCCGTAAAACAAAGCAAAATCATGAACAAAGCAAAATCATGTCGTCAGGCCGTAACCTGAGGGAGACTCCCCGTGACCAACCCTTGAGGCACTGCTGCTGGAAGGGGAGCAGCTTTTAATGCTTTGTCTTTCCCCTTTTTTTATCTTCTGTTTACTGTTCAAGGAGGTCCTTTGAGTGTTTTACCACCGGTGGAGGCCCAGGCTGGCTTGCAGCAAAAAGGAGGTGTGCACGCTGCTCAGATCTTATCTCCCCTCTCCTGTTTACGTTGAAGGCTGGACAAAAGGCAGCAATTTCATAAAGCCAGGCAACCCTGCAGCCACGGCGGCTCTTGTGAAAGAATGAGGAAGCTGCTGGGCTCAGCCAAGGCTGTGTTCCCCTTTCCTGCTGATGTACCAAACCTACCTGCAGGAGCAGAGGCTGGTTTCCTGGCCGGCTGAGCAGTTGGATTCAGCGGAGGAATTCAAGGTAACTCCACTTAAAACTGCTAAGGGAAGAAATCTTGGGAAAGGCAGCTTGGTCTGCATTGCTGGAGCCCTCGTGAGAGCTGGGACGATGGCACTGGGAATGGATGTCTTACTCTTTTTAGGTTTTTGTTTGTTTGTTAGCATTTAATGACATGCAGGGTCATTTTTTCTTTTTTTTTTTTCCCCCCTATTCACCAAGATTTGGAGATTTGCCATTTGCCTGCCCAGACATTCAACTCCCAGCTCCCTACCTCATCCGTAGAAACTCAAGCACTTGGAAATGCAAAATTATTCCCATGTGGGATTCTTCTTTCCACTCTCAACTCTAATATTTCAAACCAGTAATAAACAGACCCTGCAGGTATCTGAAAACACCGGTGCAAAGTGCTTGGGTTTCTGAGCGTGAGGATGTGTGCCACTCCTTGCTGGATCCACGTGAGTGCTCACCTTGAATCCTTTAGTCACCAGGGGGAGAATGAAGAGCCTTGAGCGTGCGTTGCTTCCAGCGCCCGTTCGGTTTGAAATCAAGGATCGGAGTGACCCACGGTGTGTCCCCAGGGATGCCACCAGCCAATGGCCTAGGGCACTTCCAGCTGTGGCCAAAAACTCCGCGTACGGCTCCAGCTTGAGAAACCCAGAAGGGAGCAGAGAGTTTGGGGCCTGTAGGTATTATTTTCACCGAGAAATGTGACCGCCTTAAGATTGCTCTGAGAATCAGCTGGGGGCTAGATGTGGTGGCATGAGTGGGAAGAGCAGATGAGTGGCAAGAGCCAAGGGGTGTCTTTGATCAGCGGCTCGCGCGCACGAGTGAGCTACCTGCTCCTGGGGAACCCATGGGTGCCGTATTCTCCCTGAGCTCATTGCTCTGTGTTTATGTGAGGGCTTGGGGTTTTGTTTTTTTGGTTTTTTTTTTTATTCCTTCATTCAGCAAGTGAAGCAGCCTGCTGCTGGAGCTTTTCCCCCTTTCCTCCCTCCTTCCCATCTGCCAGCTGAGCTGCTCAGGGGATGTTCCCTTGCCCAAGTCAGCGTGAAAACGAGCAAAGACCTGCCGCGTAACCTGCTTCAGCTCATTAGAGCTGACGTGGGTGCGGGAAGCAAACGAGCGGTTCAGCTGGCAGGATGGAGGAGCCGCAACCTCTTCGCCTGGCGCAGCTGGAGCCGGGGGCAGACAGATGTGCGGAGCCCAGCCCCGCTCTGCACGGCGCTGCGGAGATGCGCCGCGAGAGACGGCCCCCCTGCCCCCAAGAATTTCTTATCTAAGCGGCGGAGACGCGCGGCAGAGAGGAGAGGTGACAGTGACAGATGCAGGAAGCAAACCCAGGTCTCTCTGCTCCCTGGCTGGAGGCCTAATCGCTGCACTCTGCTGCTGCTGCTATTTGTAAAACGTCTGGAGATGCTGGGGTGGAGGGCATTACCGATACGGAAAGAGCAGGCGAATGCTAATGGAGGAGGCTGTTAGCGGGGTGGACTTGCGGTTGACTGCAGCTTGGAAAATGGCCTCAAGGGGAAACGCGCTCAGCGTGCATTTGTGAGCTGCGCTTCTAGTTTGTGTTTTAATTCCGCTCCTGGAGCGGAGCTGGGTTGCCCACCCTGGCTGGTAGGAGCTGTAGCGAGATGGTTGGGATCGGACAGTCCGGGCTGGGCAAGCTGCGTCCTCCCCGTCCTGGAGTTAAACATCTCAACGCCTCGTACTCCTGCGCCACAAACCCCTCTTTTGCTTTACCCATCACCCTGCAACCAGCCCTCCCACAGCAGGCAGCCCAAGTATCCGCTGAGGACTTGATCGATTTTTTTTTTTTTTTTCTATTTTTTATTTTTTTTTACTGTTGCTTTTAGACCACATTTTCACCCAGCCTTCTCCTCCAAAAGTACACCCTAGCTGCACGTTTTCCTTTAGTTTTCAGCCGTCGCCCTGTGAAAGGCGGCGGACGCAGATTCGGAGAGGACAGAGGCAGGTTGCTGGCCGGGGTTTCCGATAACGGAACCGCACGAAAGGTGAAAGCGGTCCGTGCTCCTGCCTGGCTGTGCGGCGAGCTTGGCATTTTGCAACCTGCCGGAGCTGTGATGAGGCAGACGGGGAACGCTGCACTTAAAAATACCTGGTAGGTGGGCCGGGGGTAACGGGTAATTCCTTGAGTGCTTCCAGGCAGCGCCGCACCGGCTGCAGCGTGGCGGCACTTTAGCTGGATGCGGGCAGGATCGGTGCCAGGCATGTCCCGGTCTGCGTAACATCAGCCCACGAGGGCCAAGAGAAACAACGCAGCCCTTCCTAGAAATGCGCTCTGGAGCTTAAAAGATGGACCTAATTGAAAAAATGTACCGAGGTTGTACCAGGGGATAAAAGGGGAAAGCTGGGCTGAGATTAACCTGGAGCTCAGCGAGCCGAGAAGCGCGGCAGCCGCGGCCAGGTCCCTAAGCCAATTCCCAGCCGCGGCCTCCCAGCCGCCCGCCGAATCCATGCCCGGCGGAGAGGCGGTTTGCTCTGGATGCAGGTCTGGCAGGACAGCCCGGCACGCTCTGGTTTTGTGCTTCAGGTACGTTGCTCGCTTTCCGCTTTGCTTCCTACCCCGCCGCCGCCGCAGCTCCTGGCTTCCTCCTCAGGGCTGCGGCCGCAACCCGGTGCATTTTCTTCGGGGCTGGTTTCTGCCTGCACGGTTCCTGCCGGTGGTTCGGTCTGCCGGTCCTGCCAAGAGCCTGTGCTTGGGGAATGCTGGAGCTGCTCCAGTTTCCCTGGAGCCTGCATCTTCAGCTGCTTCCTCGTGACATCCTCCTCCCTTCCCACGCCTGGCATCCCCTCCGGGTACCGCGAGCCTGCCCTGGATGGCTGCGAGCCTCCCTCAGCATGTGACTCCGGGAGGGGATTTTTCTTTTCTTTTCCCCTCCCAGCACTTCCATCTTCAGCAAGTCCCTTCTAGGGCCGTTTCTGAGCCAGGCTGGCACCAGCCCTTTCCCCCGCTTGGGACGGAAGGGACGCGGGACGGAAGGAGGGAGCAGGCAGCCTCGTCGCTCCCTTAGCACGGAGCCAGGGTGACGTGTGGCGTCTGCGTTAGCAGACCCTGGGACTCCGTGACCCAGAAAGCTGTTTCTCATCCCTCCTTTCTAAAACAAGCCCAGCTGGTGTTTGCAGGAGCAGCTCGGCGGTCGGGGCTCCGCTCCCCCGGGCTCTCCAGCCGAAGCTTTTCTTGTGGCCGGTGTTTGCAGAACGCATTCCTCTCGGGCATCTGGGAAGCCATGAGATCACCCTGCCCTTCCCCTTCCAGTGAATTTATGAGGCTGCCCTCCATCCTCGCCCCCTCGTCGGTCCTTCAGCCCCCTCCATCCTCTCCTGCACCGGGGCAGGATGGGGCCGGTGGACTGGGAGAGGAGCAGCCCGGCTGCCGAAGGGCCACGGCCAGAACTGGAAACCAGTCACCGGCCACATCAGAGGACCACCCAGGGCGGATGCCTGGGCTGGAGAGACAAGTCTTCACTCGGAGAGGCCAGCCAGCTCCGTCCTGACCCTCCAGGGAAGCTTTATGAGCCCATCTTCTCCTTCCCCCTGGTCTGCTGGCTCTTGGTGGGGTTGGGCCGGTTGCCCCCATGTGACGCTCAGCATGTCACGGGCTCGGCACTGCCGTGACCTCCTGGGAGGGACCAGGACTCGGATGCTCAGGACTCACATCTGCCTGACACCGGTCGCCCGGGGGCTTTCTCCAGTAGTGAGCAGGGCTCTGGGTCATACCCAGCCACCTCGGGGTGGTGGTCCCCACCCCATGAACTTGCCCAAGGGCGTCTCTGCTTCCCAGCCCGCGGCGAGGAGAGGAAGGAGCGTGCGACGCTGTGTTTGTGCCTTGCAGGTGGAGCAGCGCTGCAGCCCGCAGAGCTAACCACAGTTATTTTAGCAGGCTGATGTTTATGTTTACCTCCCTGCCGCGGCAAGCCACCGCTTTCGCTCGCTCACCGTTTTAGCAACAAACTGCTGCTCCAGACCAGGCTAATTCCAGCCCGCTTGGGTTTGGGGCTGTTTGTTCTCACCCAACAGCGGCAAACAGGTAGTTTTGGAGAAAAACATCAAAACAGCTGACACGGGGGAGGATTTCTGCTGCTCAAGCTGGATTTGTGCTGCAGCGTCAGGGATGCCGGTGAGGGGTCCCTGGCCCCGGGGGATGCTGCATGTGCTGAGCTTGGGATGGGACCCAGAAAAACTGGGCTTGCCAAGCTCTGGCTCAGACCTTCTCCTCCAGTTCTTGAAGTCTGCAGCTGAACAGGCAAAAAAAAACCAAAAAAACCCCACGTGAACCAGTTAATTTGTCTTTTTTTTCTGGGAGGAAACTGGAGCCAGGGGTTGGAAACGCCTCTGCCCTGGCCTCTGTGTCTGGGATTTGTGCCGGCAGCCGGGGCAGCAGCCTTTCCCCCACGCCGGCTCTCGGGCTGGAAGCTTTGCAGTTACTCCATTATTTGATAAATCAGCAGAGCCAGACCGGGGAGGAAATCAGCCCTTTCTGGAGTTGTGGTTTTCTCCAAACACGGCAGGACCAGACCAGCAGAAACTAGAGCAAAACCACCCCTTTCCCCTCCCCGCTGCCCTTTCTGCTCATCCCAGCAGGGCTTGGTCTCGCGCGTCGGGCTCTGATCTCGGCAGAGACCTCCCAAGCTCCTGGGATGAGCTCGCCTCCATCTCCAGGCGAAATTCAAAGCTTTCCCTTCATCCCTGCCTGGCAGCCGTGGGGTGTTTAATGCACGGCCGGCATTCCCCGCGCGCCGGCGCCCTGGATGTGAACCGCTGCTTTTTCAGCTCTGTCTGAAAAGGAGCCGTCTCGGGGGCCTCGCCTCTTAATTGCGGAGGAGGTGAACGTGGAAAAAAAAAAAGCCTCCGGCTGCTTTTAACGCAAGGAAAGGCGGCCGCTCCGGAGGCAGAGCCTTTGCCCAAGCATCCTCGCAGTGGGGTGGTACCCGACCCGGAGATCTCATCCCAGGGGTGGTGGGAAACCCTCAGCCTGGTGCTGTTCCCACTGCCAGGCTGGGTTTTGGGCTGGCAGGTCAGATGGGAATGGGAAAAAAAACATTTTCTGGAAGCTGGAGGAAGTGAAGGTGGTCCCAGAGGCTGGGAGCGTTGCTGCTTTCCAGATGTTAGGACCTCAGGGATGCCGATGGGTTGCGCTGGCTGGGTACCAAACCAGTACTTGCCTTTCTAGGCACTTGGTAGCCCCTCTGACTGCTTTGTAGGGATGCTCGGTGGTCCAGGGGCTTTGGCTGCAGGCGAGGTGTCCCTCTGCTCCACTTTCTCTCAGCACCGTGCTGGATTGTGCAGCGGGGTGAGAGTAAAGCAGCGTTTCCTCATCACCCAAGGGCTTTGCTGGGCTTGGATGGGGCTGGAGCGGGGGACGGATGGGAGGAGCCGGGACTCCGCTAACCTGATTAACCAGGTTAGAAACCAACCTCGCAAAAACCCACGCCGTCTCGCTGCAACCTCCTCCCGCCCTCCCACGGCGCAGCTGGTCCTGGGTGGGAACCCCCTGACCCAACCTCACGTCCCTGCTCCCCTCTGCATCCGAGAGCAGACGGGGAGGTGGGATGCGATGGCAGGCACCGTGCCTCCGGCTCCCGGGACCGGGTAAGTGTCACCCCCTCGGAGCGCCGCAGCCGACTTTGGCCCCGCTCCCCTTCCCCATCGCACCCCCAGCCCCGCACGCCGGCTCAGCGTCCTCCTCTGCACCAGTGACGCTTGCGATGAGCGTCTGGGGGTTTTTGGAGCGTGAACTGGTCAGGAATGCAAACGCTTCTCGGCCTGGTGCCGGCACGGGAGCAAAGTTGAAGCCCCAGCAGCAACCATCCGAAATCCACCACGATGGCGTGTGCCGGAACGCTGACGGTGGGGGGTTTCTCTGCCTGAGCGTCTCTCCCAGTGCTGCAAGCCAGGGATGCTGGGCCAAGAGCCAGCGGCGCTGGGGCTGCTGTGTCCTGCAAGGGCTGGGCCACCGGATCCCAGTCCCAGAGGGGGCTCCCCGACCCCGCTCCGTGGGGCTGGGTCTCCCTGGCACAACCCTCCTCCAGCCCCGAGCGGTTGGCATGGCTGCTGGAGCCAGGCCCAAAAACCAGAGAACTCGCCTCAAAACTGGTTTCTTGATATTTGTGGTAGCTGCAAAGTGGGGATCCCGGGGAGGGCTCCGCTCCCACCCCCAGCTCGGCTCCCCAGCTGCCGGGTCACGGCTCAGGGTGCCTGTGGGGAGCTGATTAAAAAAAAAAAGCAGAATTAAAACCAGCGATGGCAAGTTCCCACTTCCCCTTGCCGACTGCTGCCGGCTCACCTCAGGGCTTCTTGGAAAGGCGAAGTAAAAGCCGTGGCGGAGGTTGGGCAGGGTTTGCTTGGCTCTCTGTGGGCCACGGAGCTCGGGAGAGCCGAAATGAGTCACTGACCTGCATCCCAGTAAGCTTTTCCCAGCAGCTGTGGGCGGGAGGGATGCAGATTTCCCAGTAAAGGGACTTTTGCCCAGAATAATTTTCAGCTGATTAAAAAAAAAAAAGCGACGTCCCGCAATGGGAATCATCCACCCAAAAGCTCTCGGGGCGTCGGGGGTGCCCAAACGGAGCAGGACCACGTGCTCCCCATCGGCGCATCCCCCGGGTGCGACGCCGTGGCCGAGCATCCCTCCGTTTCCTGCGCAAGCCTTCCTAAATAACAACCTCATTCCTCCTCCTCCTCACGGCCTTCTCGCCTGCAACGTTTGCGGCACCGATGCCGGGAGCGGAGAAGCCTCAGGATGGGACCCCTCACCCGGCCACAGGCTCCTTCTCCTCCCTCCCAAAAAAAAAAAAAAAAGTTCCTCCTGAAACTCGGCGGCCGAAATCGAGTCGCGAAAACGCCGTGACATCACCAGCGGTTTTGGTACCGAGCAGCCGTGCTTCCTGTTATGCCGAAGCGTCCGGGCGCCTGTAGATATACATACACACACGTATAGGTGCGCGCTTTTAGCCAGCGATCGGCTTCCCTCTCCTTCCTCCCGACGTTGCTTCCCAAAAAACCCCTCGCCTCTCTTCCGCAGCGCCCGCGGCGAGGACCGGCGGCGAGGCCGGAGAGCTGGGTCCCGCTGAGAGGATGAAAACATGGGGCTCAAGTTATCCTGCCTGAAAGGTGGGTTTGGGGGGGATTCGGGGGGGTTTCTGGTGGAGATTTTGGTATTTCTGGGGGTGGGACTGGTGTGTTTTGGCATCATGGTGGGATTTAAGTGGTTCGTGCGTCATCCCGGAGCCGATTTCTCCGTCCCCGTGAAAATATAAAGGTCCAGTCCTGCGTTTGCTCCTGCATCCCTTGTTCTGGAGCATCTGAGAATTGATGGCAGCCCACGAGAACCGGGGATGCTCCAGGCCGACCCCAAGCATCCTCCATTTCTTTCCTTTCCCCAACAATATTCCAACCCAGGAGCTTTTTATCCTGCTTTTTTCCCCCAAAACTTTAATTTTCTTAATGAACTTCGGCTGGGGATGGCAGTAGCGATGCCTTTTAACGCTCCCGGCCTCTCCGCATCGGTTGAGCATCTCCCACTCGCTCCGCATCCCAGCGCTGAGCCCCGGAGCAGCTCGGATTAATCATCCTCGGAGTCGTTAGGGATGGGAGTTAACGAGCATCCCGCTCTGAGATGCAGAGGCGAAGATGCTCTAAGATGCAGTCACCCAAAAAATGACCCGTGTGCCCCCATCCCCGTGTCGGTCTGGGGGATTTGGCGGTCCCACAGACCCCCCCCAGCCCAGTGTGGGGGGAATGAACAGGGGAAACTGAGGCAGCATTCCTAAATCCCCAAATCTAGGGATATCCTGAGATATTTGTACACATTTTTATAAATTTAGCCCCAAAATATCCCCATGCCCCTCCAGACCCCTCCGACGAGCTTGGATTCTGCAATAAAAGACAAGACCCCTCCTTTTTCCCGCTCCGTGACGTCAGGCAGGGCTTTAGCCTTAATTAAAAAGAGATTAAAAATCTCAGTGGCTGTCCCCTCCGGGCGTTTTCCTGCTCGGGAAGAGCCGAAACCTCCCTGGCTGCTGCCTGCCTCGCGCCAGGCTTTTCTCCTGATTAAAAGAGCAGATTAAAGCGATCTGCGCCCCGGGGGGGACAGGCAGGCGGTGGAGGGGGGGCTGCAGTCTCCGTCTCTGTCAGACACCCCAAAATCCAGGGTGGAGAGAAGGCGCGAGGGCCGCTAGAGGTGGCTGTGGATTCTCTAGTGGCTCGTAAGGGGTTGAGCGGGACACAGAGGAGGGCAGGCAGGTGGGGGGATGCTGCAGCCCCTGATCTTTTCCCTCTCGTTGGTGTGTGTCCCCCCCCCAATTTCTGCAGGCTTGAAGACGTGCGTGAGCAGCGGGAACGGCAACGACAGGACCCTGGCAGCGTCCCCGGGCGAGAAGCGCCTGCACGTGCCCTCCATCATCGTCACACCGCCCACGCCCACGGGGACCTCGCTGTCCCGCGAGGCTCGGCGGGTGGGGGGACCACCACCGTGCACCCAGTGCTGACCACGGATCCGTCCCCGCTCCGCTGGGATGGAGCCGCAGCTGCCGGGATGCGAATTGGCCGGATCCGGCACCCCGGGAGCTCCCTGGGGGACACGGGGGCACCCACCGCACAGGTGGGTTTGGACACCACTGACTGGTTTTTCTCCCTTTTCCTAAAAACACCGGGGAGGGGGTGGCACCGCGCGGCTCCTGCCCGGTGAATAAAACCCCCGCGGCTCCGCACCCCCCGGTTTGGCACCCGCCGCCTCTCTCGGGCTGCGTCGGCGGAGCGATCCCCCCAAAAACCCCCCAAAGCTGACCCGGTGCCGGATGGGAAGCCAAAAGCGGGGTGCATCCCACCAACCCCACCATCCCATTCCCGGCTGGGAGAAACCGGTCGCAACCGGCACCGGAAAAACGAACTCGGCGTCGCCCGCATCCCGCCCTCGCGGCCTCGCCGGATGGGCCGCATCCCAGCGAGGGAGCCGGGGGCGATGCTTCCCGGGGAGCGGCGGCACCAGGAGAGGCGGGAGTGTGAAAACAGATGGAAATTTAATTTTTTAATGACAGCAGCAGATGGCAAAAGACACGCGAGCGGCACGGCGGAGCCGTTTATAGAGCAACCGGCGGCACCGTGGGGGCTGCTGAGTTTGGGGCCGGAGGGGGGCGGTGGGACCCTCCTCCTGTGGCCCCCGGGGTGGGGCGGATGGGGGGGTCCCGGGGGTTGGCCCCCGGTGGGGGGGTTGCTCCCATGGGTGCAGCGGGGCTGAGTCGGAGGGGGATTGGGGAGAGTTTGGGGGGCTTTCTGTTGCCACCGTGACCTGCAAGGCGGGCTGCAGCCCCCCCCCGTCCATCTCCGAATCGTCCAGACTGGGGGTACCGGGATGGAGGGGAGGGAAAGAGGGATGGAGGGAAGGAAGGATGGAGGGAGGAAGGGATGGAGGGAGGGACAGAAGGAGGAAAAGAGGGAGGGAAGGGTGGAAGGAGGGAGGGAATGATGGAGGGATGGATGGAAAGAGGCAAGGATAGAAGGATGGAGGGAGGGATGAATGGAATGAGGGATGGATGGAGCAACAGAGGGATAGAAGGAGGGAAGGATGGAGTGATGGAGCAATGGATGGAGGGATGGATGGAGCGATGGAGAGGGGGACAGAGGGATAGAAAGAGGGATGGAGGGATGGTAAGAGGGAGGGATAGAGGGGTGGAGGGAGGAAGGGATGGAGGGAGGGATGGAAGGAGGGAAGGATGGAGGGATGGCAGGATGGATGGGGGGGTTGATGGAGGGATGGAGGGAAGGATGCAGGGACGGAGGGACGATGCACGGAGGAGGGCTGGCTGCAGCCCCAGGGCACGGGTGAGCGGATAGAGGACGGATGGAGGCCTGGATAGACGGTGGGGGGGTGAAGGCGTGGGTGAACAGACGAGGGCACGGACGGCGGGGTGGGGGGGGTGGAACGCCCCGGGACGCCCACCCACGGCCACGGGGAGCCCACGGAGGGCCCCGCGGGGCGCTGCTCCTCCCGCCCGCCAGGGGGCGCCAGCGGCGGGCGGCGCGCACACGCGGTCAGAGGGGGAGGGCGGGGGCGCTGCGGGCCCCGCGGCGCCCCGGCAACAAGTGCTGAGCGCTGATTGGTCGAGCGCCACCCGAGGGGCAGCACGATTGGTCCCTCTGCCACCGACCCGGACCGCCCCCCGCTGGGCCCGGCCGCGGGGCTAGTAGGACGGCCAATCAGAAAGGGGTGCGCCATGGTGACCAATAGCCAGCCAGCGTCGCCTGTGAAAAACCAATCAGCGTGCTCCGAGCTGCTCCAGACCCCGCCCCTACGCGGAGACCGCGAAAACGCGCCCGGCGGCGGGAAGCGGGACGCTGTGGGCGGGGCCTCAGCGCCGCGCAGCCAATGAGGAGGGCGGACACGCGGCGGGCCTGATCCCGGTTCCGGTTCCGGTTCCCGTTCTGGTCCCGGTGCCGGTGCCGTTGCCGGTTCGGTGCCGCCGCCTCCTCCTCCTCCTCCTCGCCGCCATGGAGCCGGCCGAGGCGGAGTTCCTGGCCGAGAAGGAGCTGGTGACGATCGTGCCCAACTTCAGCCTCGACCGGATCCATCTCATCGGGGTCGGCGGCGCCGGGGACACCCCCGGGGGGGGGGGCTGG
>JAAGAY010011536.1:0-27408 GCA_011801015.1 Ardeotis arabs
TTTTTTTTTTTTTTTTTTTTTTTTTTTTTTTTTTTTTTTTTCCTATGTGACTTACGAGACTCCATGAGATAAACCTGACAAGAATTAGGACAGGCTGATAATTAGGGAGACATATTCAGGAAACAGCTGACCACTGTAGTGAGCGGCAGTATTGATTTACTGGAATGCACTTTTACTTTCAAACTGATAAATTGATAACAAGCCCTGGGATCACAATTTAGGAAATGCTGAAGTTGTAGGCTATGCAGACCTCTAAAACACAACTTTGAGACATTTGTTTTTAATAAAAGAATCTGCAGAGCTTTCCAAAGAAGGCACTCTCCTGTATTCCACCTACAGTACTTATTTTTGCCTTCTTTTCTTTTTTACACTTTCAAGTACACAAAAAAAAACCAACCAACCAAAACCTAAAAACTTTGCACTTTCTCCTACAGCACAACCTGCTCTCTACAGCTTCAGGGATCTATTTCACTGTCACTACATTTTCTTAATGCATTGCCTTTATCTACCTCTCAGTGTTAGACAAGAACAGACTATTCTTGCAGTAATTCAGAAAAATGTATCCCATGTACAAAAACCAGAAGATATAAACAGTCTTACACAGAATATACACTATGTAGTACGTATAAATATGTATACGCACACGCTTTATACACGTATATATACGCATACTCGCACAAAGGAAAAGTCAGTTTGTGGTGGGGTCAGGAATCAGATGTTTGCAGGGCTAATTATTCTTTTCTGAATCACTTGCATAGAAATTATCCAGATTTACACCTTTTACATAGCAAGTCAGATTGTGTTCATAATTAACTTGCAGTAACTTCCCAATTACCTTCTAATGCAGTAAAGTCTAGAGAACATCTTTCACACAGATTCAAAATTCAGCCATACTCAGAAATAATTCTCAGTGATATGGAAAAATCATGCTTACTACGTAGCAGAACTTCCACCTTCACTATATATTCTCAAATTGTGGAATAGAACTTAAAACAATCACATGTAGAAGCTTTTTCACCTGATTTAATCTTGCGTGCAAGGTCATTCTTCCACCAGAAGACGGTATTCGACTCAGTGCAGCCTCAATCTAATAACAGAAGATACTCCAGCTGTAAATTACAGTTTCAGAAGCCAATGTAAGCCTTTCTAACTCATCTTACAAAAAGACAGGTGAGGTGTATATTTCCGATACACGTCCAGGCTTGTTCTTGAACACTAACTGCTGTCACCCTAATACTGTGCCATACAAAACTGCTACAGAAGGTAACATTCACCCTCTCAAGGATCATTTTGAACAGAGCACTCTTACTCGCCAGAATAACCCTCCTTGTTTGAAAGGCTGATTTAAAGCATGGTCCGTTAAGGAAGAAAGTAAATTCCCTCCAACCCTTCCATTCACACTGTGTTTACGTTAGAGTGACTCTCCTTTAAGTTAGGGACAGAAAAGGCCCGGAGGACGGAAAATAGAGCAGAGAACGATAATGGCACATTCCTAGGGTCACACTAGAGATTGTGTGTGAATTTCAGCCATGCGTTGCATAGGTACACGGCTACACCTCTCACCTCTCCTACAACAATTATATTTAATCACAACTTTAAAATAAAAATGATCTTTGCCTGTTGCTTTTCTTGAGTCAGCTCATCAAAAAGTCTCTCCGTTTCAGCCAGAGTCTTAATCCTTGCTGCGTACTTGAAGTCTCCCTCACAAGACGACGGCACCGGCTCGTATTTTTGCGCTACGCTGCTCTCGTCCCAAGCTGTCACTTTCTTCATTCCAGTATTGACGGATTCAGCACAAGAGCTGTGTCTGACACCCGAATGCTGCCTTCCTATCAACAAAACAGGGGTCTTTGTTCTGTAATTGTCTGTGACATTATTACATAGGACAGAAAAAAAAACTAGTAACAAGAAAAGCAGTGTGATCTGGGGAGGTATATAAACCGAGGATAGCAACTAGCAAAGCCTCATTAGCTTGCCTTAAGCAAACTTCCCAGAAGAATGCAAAACATTTGTATGGATCATCTTTTAGGTGATCTTTATAACACAGCATATTTCTTGGTTCACAAACAGATTACTGTACTGTGCTAATTAGGAATTACTTTTACTGGTACAACATTTCTAAATATCACCACATAAACTATTTGTCATGAAAACACTTGTCTAAATAAATGCGTTAATAAAAACAAAAGCAGAACATTGTGACAAGAATTACAAACGTGAGAAAAGATTTGTTTCAATCCATCATTTAAAAAATCTGAAACAGATACGCACTGGATAACTTGAGTCAAGCACAGGAAAACATACTGCCCTTCCTTCTCAATTTAATTGTTTTTGTTGTTCCAACGTGTTTGTGAACACACACATATACATAAAAACAAAATACTGTATGAATGGTATTTCTCTGTCTACAGGAATAAGACAAGATTTAGAGGATTTTTAAAAGTTGGACTTCATAGAGTAAAGTGTCAACTTTTTATTTAAGCAGCTGTTACCAATGTGGAAGAAATTATGGTAAAAATAATAAAGAACAGTTTTCCCCCACTTTGACAGATTACCTTCAACATCATCTAGTGAGAGAAACTGGAGCCTTTTTCTTGGATTATTGTGCTGTGAAGTAGATGTAGGACCAGTTTCCACGTCATCTAAAAGTACATCAAATCTACAGAGCAGGAAGCACACAACAATTACTTGCTAGAAATCACATATCAAGCAATACAGTATTTTCTACTTTTCCACCTTATGGTTAAATAAACACTTTTTTTGTATAGAACTATTTCTATCCTACAGGCATTTCAAGTGTTCTGATTACTGCTCACAGTACCATACCCCTAGAGACTCCTGCTTGCACACACCAAAATCCTTCATTCACGTGACTTCCAGAAGCAGGCCAGGCTGCCACTCTCCAACACGCTGAGCTCCCGTGTTGTCATGCTCAAGAACCACAAAAGTGGTGCTAGATATTTCTTCCCACATATCCTACACTTCAATCTTGCAGCTAAGTATGTTCTCAAACTCTAGAAGCCCTGCCAAGCAAAGATCTCTATAGAAACCATCGAATCTAGTACAATTAGCAAAAAGTTGAATTTTTTTTATTTATTTTTTTTTTTTAACATGCTTGTAGGGGCCATGACATGTAGGCAGATAGTACTTTCAACTTTTATTGACATCTCCTGATAAGTGGCACGTAGATCTGTACTCCACAGAACAATTCTGTAACTTCTTTGTCACTGATGTCACTGATCAATGTCATTGACACAATGTTGTGTCAACAGGAAACCCAGCATCTCACCTTGGTGAACGCTAAAGATGGGAAATAATTCTAGATTTTTCTTGCCAGATTTTAAAAAGGAAAACTTCGCTTTATATTCAGAAATCTTGACATGGCTCATCTTCTAGGACTTTCAATGAATGAGAAACAGCAGCATTAAGCCTGCGTAAACATACTGCTGCTATAATAATGATCAGAACACAACTGTATTCACAAGGCTCGTACCTTGTCACTGTGTTTTCATTTTTGCTAAGCAAATGGCTAAATCCAGGAGAAAGGTTTTCCTTTGGAGATCGTTTTGGGCTGTATGTCACAGACACTGGTGCCAACATTATTTCTCTTGTAGCTGCAAAAGACAAAGTATGTTTAACTACCCAAAACTTCTCCCAGTGCAGTATCTCCCACTCATGTGATCAGATGCTTTATCTACATGTTTACTTAAATCAGATTAAAAGTGCATTGCAACATAGAAAAATGAAAATAAGCTTAGAACTCTCCCATTTTCTATGATTCTAGACAAACTTTTTTCCAGACTGCCTGTTAGAAAAATGCAGAAATCCCATCTTTATTTTTCTTTCTTCTAGAGTAGCCTTTCATTATTTGCTTCTACTTTTTGAGTAACACAAACCAAACTTCAGAAAAGCACTTACTTGGAGTATTTGATTTCCTGTTTGAAGGAGGAAGGGATGATGACCTCTGACCAGAGGGGGAGCTGTACCGTTTCGGTCTGTGGTCTTTACCTTTCTCTGGGGATCGATTAGCAACTAGAGAAGTTTCAACAAACCCAACAGTTTGACGTCGATTTGATGTTTCTAATTAAAAGGAAAAAGTTATGATATTAATCATTCTTTTTCAATACAACAACTCACAAATATTCTCCTGTACTCTGCTATTACTGTACAAAGACTGCACTGAGTCTGCCTCACGTCAACACACTGGTGCTGTTTTGCTCAAGTCTCGCTTCCTCTTCATCATATTCATGAAACAGATAGTTTAACTGATGAAAAAGGATGCTTTGCAGCGTGTGTGGGAGAAACAACATTAAACACTGGTTTAATAGAGAGACAGTGGAAAGCAGGACAAAAGCATCTTTTGGGAAAGAGGGCTGGAGTACCCACCTGAACCAAGAATATACGCATTTAAGAAAGACTCGATTTCTAATTACAAGGCTTTCTCAATCAATGTTGTTAGAACAGCTCAGTGCAGTCCTACAGTACACATGCCAGCTTTCTTAGCAACATTGTGATACAACTCCATGAGAACAAAACTAAAATGGATGTACAGCCAGCCAGAGCTTTGTTAGAACTCCATTAACTGTTTATAAATACTGAGATATTCTTAGAAAGGGGACATTAACTACTCTCTAGCTTGAGACCCAACAGCAACCTTTGCATTCCCTCTATTTTAAACAAGTCACTTGGCTATATCATTTCGAATTTTCTTAAGAAAACTCCAGAAGTTTGCATGCTAAGACCGTTTTTATCCCATCATTCAAGGCTGATGGACTTTAATGCTGAGAATAACAAAACCAAAAGACATGCAAATAAAGAAAAGCCAGTAAAGACAAGTCAGGAATATAAAAATAAGAGTTACTAGCTGATGTGTCTTCTTTTTCTGTCTGTGTACCCCAATCTTTAAATCCTTTTCCTTCTTCAAGTTCTTTAAAGGCTTTTATAATTGGTGCTTCTGACATCTCACTTTCTTTCTTTTCTATTGTGGTTATTGAGGAGCCGTCTTGTGAGGAGTCTTTTTCAGGAGGAGAATGGTGCCTTAAAGAACGTGGGGCGGTGGGGGGAAAAAAGGATCAAGATTTTTACTTTAGTTCATATATCCAAGTATTAGCTAAAAAAACAAAGACCTGGAGAAATTTACTATGAAATTTACAGTTGTCAAACCAAAAGTGTTAAGAGTGTTTGTTAATTTCAGCAAAGAACCTCAGAGGACTGCGTTATGGGCATGTCAAGGATCTAAGGTTGAACAGCATGAGTTAAATTTGGTGACATGACATGTTTTTAGAACTAAATACATCCTGACAGAGGCTTTAGAAACTTCTAAGGAGGAAGGCAAACTACTGAGAAATTACACCCTAAGTTACACCTGAAGCTTCACACTGGAGAAGGCTGTAGCCACTGCTACAGCTCACATCCAGCACAACAGAGCGCATGGGTCCAAACTCGGAGCCGAACTGGACACAAACACGGAGAGCGTAAAGGCAGTGGCACAAGACGCAGCTAAAGCTTTTAATATTTCAAGGAAGGTACTGAAGGCGGCTGCTGCTTGCTTCATACCAGGTTAGCAAAGGAAGAAAGCTGATTTGTTTTTAAGGAATTGTATAGCATCTACAACGTGGAAAATTTTTTTAGAACTCTATTTAACAATTAAAAAAAAAAAAAAAAAAACCTAAAAATATGGATCTAGTCAAATCTAGATAAAGCTATTTTTAGAAGTGTTCAGCTTTACCTAATAGTGGAGACTGAACAAAACCAACTCACCTAGAAGGAACGTAGCTTTCTTCTAATCTGTTATCTTTGGGGCTTTCCTGGACTTCCAAAGGCTGGCCAGTGAAGATTGAATACTCTGCTCCTGGTATCAGCCACTTTCGCCTGCTGACATCAGGAGTTGCCAACTTGCTGTTGGAACAAAAAACTTCAAAATTGTGAAAGGCTTTGGAATTTTTTTAAGTTTAAGAAAAAAAAAATAAATTAGAAAATCCAGCTGTTTATTCTAGTTAAACAGAAACAATAACAAACATAAAATAAACTTGTAAACACTGTGGGAAAATAACTGGGTTTTAAAACATGTTTGTAAAGTAAAAATAAAATATTTTTTTTAATTGTATGTTGAGGTCTCAGTCTAAATTACACAATATGCTCAGAATGCAGAACTCCACAAAGATCATCTTGTAATTTAATGCTGTTCACTCAGATCAAGGTTTGGGTAACAACTAGTTCTCAACTAATTACACAAAAACATTTCAGTGTTGATTACTCCAGCAGTTCAGAGCATTTGACCCCAGCTTTCCTTTTGGTACCATTTATTAGAAAAATTAAAAATAGAAAACAAAAAACCCCAAACAAGAAAAAGTCACTGTTGATGACCTAAGAGTGGTAAGTATTAACTAATAAGCATCACTAGGTATATTATTATCTTGAAATATCAAAAATAAAAATGTCTGCCAAGTCACACACATATTATCCAAAGTATTTATTTGTTTTTAATAACTTCTTGGCATGTCAAGTCTCTGGATTATGTCACGTGCTTAATCCAGTTTAGCCTACGGACTGACATCATCTTGATCTGGTTTTAGCCAAAAAATGTTAAAAAGTATTCTAAAACACATGGATTGTTTCCACATTGTTGGAATATTCACTTACTTGGCACAAGAGGTTCTTAGACGACTCTCAGTAATATGGCGAAGTTTCTGCATGTTTTCATGTTCTACCTGCTTGAGCTGAGCCTCAAGTTTTGAAATTGTCCTAATGTGGAAGGAGCAAAGATGCATTATAAGATGATTTAAAAGCCATAAAAGAGATACCATATTTCTTAGAATTTAAATACATATTTATAAACGTATTTAGATAGCTAGATAGAAATGTAGTAGTCGCTCTTGTTCTTCTGCTTCACCCAGGATATCTGAATAAAAATTAGTAAACTCTAAGTTACATAATTAAGTACCCTAGGCTAGAAAGACAGGACCAGGAGATATTCCTGCAGATCAAAGCATTCAACTCAGAGGGGTTGGGGAAAAACAAAACAGGAACGTTTTTCCTCCTTGAAGTGATGTATTTATACAAAGGCCTCCCTGACTCTGATTTTAATGAGTGGCTTCTTATCCTGCATGGCACTCAGGAAACTCCACCAATCTGCTGCTCAGGCTCTTAACGAGATTTTTCTCTCTCTCACATAATGCAGCCCACATCTTCAGTGAACTAGCCCTTGGCAATGCAACACAATTTGAGAACAGAAATACAGGGGTTTGGAGCAGCATATAGAAGTCTCCTTTTTCCACTACAATTTCCAGTCTGGAATGGTCCCTAGCTAGCAGCATCAAGAATCAGGCAGGAAAACAGAAGCACCAATAATTGACTCAACTGTCCTTCACACAATCTTCACTTCCTCAACAGTCCCAATAAAAATTTGAGGCAGAGCGGTTTTGGCTTCCATCTATTCCTTTCTTAAATTCTTCCTATTAATTCTTTCAATACTTCTTCTTGAAAAATCAGGTGATCTGAGCAGCAACAGAAAGGACTGTGACATCTGTGAGTACCACATTTACTATTTTTCTGGTTTTGGATGAAGACTGCGCACAGGTTAATGCTTAGCAGCAATGACATTTGGAATGGATTTTGAGGTGAAACTTGTAGCCACATTTCCAGAAGAATCATCGAAAACTATGCATAAAACAAAAATATTTCTAACAGTCTGGTTTGCAGTTGCTCATATAAAAACGTAACAGGAAACTGTGACAGCACATACCCACAAAAAAACCTCAAAGGGAGATGAATGACATGAAACATCACCTCACTGCAGTCCTACAATGCCCACCCTAGAGCCCTCTTAGATGTTCTCTCCTCCCACCTCTCTAGACGTTCCTGAACAAGTGTGCTGTTTAACAGCCTTGACAAAGAGCGGCTGATAAATCTTAAACTAGAGGATAAGTTTATATCTGTAAAGCCCTTAATGGTCGCATACATCTTGCCTAGGGCCTATCCAGAAAGTAGAGAGCTCAATGGATTTCTATTCTCCCATCCAAAAAAAAACTAGATCCAGGTAGCACGAGGAACATTCACAGGAGACATTATTCCTGCTCTATACATGAACACCCTTCTGTCCTTTATTCATGCCTAGGAGCCATAATCTTGAACAGCAGACTCCTGTCAGCATCCTCACTCTCAAAAACGAGAGCAGAGACTGGTTAGCTGAAGATGGGGCTTCCTGAGAGGACAAGTGTAAGGCTTGAGCAGTGGACTGGCTGTGCTAGCTGAGTGACAGCTGTCAGAAAGGAAGCAATTCATTACATCCCACTGGGAGGTGTTGTGACTGAGGAAGCCGAAAAAACACATTCTAAAATAACAAGACTTTTTTTAGCGTGTACAAAGTAACATAAAGCAACATGAAGGCTTTGTAAGATGTAATTAAACTTGCAAGATGTACAGCCTTCATAATCTAGGAGTAAATGTTCAGGCCACAGACGATATTTCATATTATTAAAATAGTAATAAGACAGTTTCACATTTACCTTTTCAAATCAGAAATCTGCGTGTTTGCATCAAGCAATCTGTTTTCAGTTGTATTTAATGTATCCTACAAGTACAAAAGGAAAAAAAGTAAAAAGCCTAGAAACTACAGAAACATATTAAAAGAAAAACCAGTAACTCTACATCAGTCTTGAAAATAATACATTAAATCCACCTTCCTATTTGAAAGGGACGTCCATTACATTTCTTTAGCTTTGACTTTGCAGTATTTTTGTTGTCTATGACTGGAAAACAATACATTCCAAACTCCCTCCTTTTCCCTCCAGGGCTCTAAGGACGCAGTAAGAAGTCATCAGTTAAAATAAATATGGATCTTTCCGTGTGATCTTTTTCAAAATACTTAAGTTAATTCGGTTAATTCTATGGCACATTATTGCATATTTTGCATGTTTGCTTCTTAATTAACTAGCGTGTACTTACCTTTACTCTTTCATGTTCTTTTCCAAGGGACTCATATTCTCCTAAAAGCTAAAACAAAAAAGAACACACAAACCCACACTGAGTTCATACACAATTAACAGTTTTGTTGACTGCCGTAAAGTCATTAAATTGCTTGCCTAACATAGGCAGAAGCACTACAGGGGACACAGAGTGTACTCTAGTAGTATTTAAGTTCTAGCTTCTTCTAATTGGAACAAAAAGTTATAATCAGGACAAGAGGAGACAGAGCTACTTACATAATGTATTTCTAATTTTCAAATTATTTATCTCTAAAGAAACTGAAGGAGTTAAACAAACCGGTAAAATTCCTTACTGACTTTAAAGCTAACTTTGTATTTTGAAATTTTTATTGTAAACAAGGAGTTAAAGTATGAAGTCGCTTTTCCAGCTAACAGCCATTTTGCCAATCCATTTAAATATTCCATAAAGCTATTACTGAAGAATCAGAGGAACAATTTGTTTGATCCAGTCTAAAATCATATACAATTAACAGTTTTAGCATGTTGTGATGACTTATGAAAAATTTAGTGGACCCCCAACTAAGCCTGAGAGAGGAGAAAGTAACTTTCTAAAATATTTTCCTGCAATACCTCTAAAAATAAAACTAATAGCATGCAGAGTAATAAAATACCCAAGACAGACTATGACAAGCGTTACCACATCAAGTGCACACTTGTTGCCTTAGATAATTGTTTTTAAATATCGATTAGGTCCATAGTAACACTTAACATCTAGCCTACTTAGTAGTCAGCTGAACAATTTCTGTTCTTAGTTGTGCATTAAGACTTTAAAGTGGTAACTTTGAGTAGTTTTCCAAAACACCCAGCACTTGCGGTGTTCATAACATGCTGTGAAACTGCAAACATCATTGCCCATTTTCTTTCTTACATTTTGAAACATTTTATTTTCTTCCTTTAGCCTTGTATTTTTATTATCTGACAACTTGTAGGCCTTTTCAAGTGCCTCCTCTAGATCTTTCAGCCTCAGTTTTAGTCGACTGATAGTGTTATCCTTCTCTTTATTACTTGTGCGCATTTCTTCAACACGTTCTTGCAAAACTTTGGAAGTATTACTGACTGCATAAAAGCGTTCTCTCCAATCTGCCTGCAGGACAAAAAACATTCATTATAATGCTTACCTAGCAGATTTTTTTTTATTTCAGTACAAACTAAAGTCATCTAAATAGAAAACAAGGGTACATCTGTACATGAACTAAAGATTTTTGCTCTTTTTGTGATGCATAAAGAACTAAAATGAAGACTACAGTCTCAAAAGATGTATTTATTTTATAGGACTTAAAATATCTAGAGGTTAGGTCTCTAATCCCAGCTGATCATCTTGCTTCCCAGTATAGAAAAATGTCTAAAAAAAGATGGAATTCTCTTCAGGTATCTAACTTTCATGACAGTGTCCTGTTCTTTGACCAAAAAAAGCAGCTATGCAGTCATAAGCAAACTGGTCTGATCTAGCTAGAACGACTAATAAGAAATCAAAGAGAAAATAATATTACAAAAAAAAAAAATCTAGAGACACATCACAAGCACACCACAATATTTCACTCAAACTTCGTTTGATCCCTGCTAACCTGGAAAGGCTGCTCATAAGCAAAAGTGATGATGATTCAAGTAGGGAGTCTTAAGAAATTGAGCTGGGAAAGCCACTGGAGTGACATACTGGCTGATGCCATACGTTAAGGAGAACAGTTGAAAACAGGAAGAGAAGGATATGGAAACACAGATCAGCTTGATAATGAACAAGTGCATTCTCTCACCCTTTTAGTTAAAAAACAACTTGATTTAAGAACATATACTTACCACTTGCTTTTCTAACATATTATTCTTATTTTCAAGGGCTTTTATGCGAGCACTTGCTTCATTCAGAGCCGCATCTAATTGGTCACACCTATTTAGAACATACAGATTACCAAAATCTGACACATGCAGAGACTCCAGATGGCTCAGAGCATAAGAGAGCTGCATCAGAGCTGCAGAACCAAAAGCAGCTGAGATGCACAGGAGCAGAGTTCTGCTTCAGCTAATTGATGATGCTGTGTGATAATTAATGACTGAAATCATATCGCAAGCTACTTTAACTCAAGACATGACTGCTCAGAAGTCACTTTTAATAGCTAGAACACAGTAGTGCTGGAAGGTAAGTACAGAACTACCCACACACTTTTTCAATTATTCTGAATGGCATGGATTTTGTAAAGTATTTTAGCTGTCTAGATTTACAAGAGCAAGTAAGGATATAAAAATCACATTGAATTTCTATATATAGCACACATTCAGGCTGTGTCTAACGGAATATATAGGTGAGGCACACTGACTCCAGTAGTGTATCTGGTCAAAGAGCATTGACTGGCAAACTGGCTTTATGACGCTAACAATGAAATCAAGATTGGTCCTATATCATCTGTGGCTTTGACATGGAAGGTAAAGAGGGATGAAGTTCACCAGGGTGACAGGTGAGCACTATCTTACAACACAGATACTTCCACTAAAAATTGCTTAGGACTACTTCAGCCTGCCAGCCCTTCTTGGGCAAAACTTACACTGGCTTCAGCAAAATTCAGGTCAAACAAAACCTCTGGTCCAAACATCAAACCTGCTGCCTAACAATAATTTTAAACTGATCTTAAGTAACACAAAATTTATATTTAATAGGAAAATATTAGTATCATAGATGCATGAAATCTTCAGAATTGAAGAGTAAAATAAACTTGTCGAGATATTCTGAAGCGGAAAGAATACCATGTAACAGAGGAAGAGGACAAGTAAGGACAAAGAGTACCTGTCAGCAAGATTTTGATTGATTTTCTTCAAGTCTTCAGATGAAGTAGTTTTATGGTTTGCCTCTAGCTGCTGTTTTAAGCTTTGTATCTCAGAGTCATAGTAAGCTCGCAGATCAGCTATGTGTCGAGCATGTTTTTCTCTCAAGTTCTGCCTAATCCTATTTTCAAAATTAAAACCAACAAAATTTCCAGCTATCCACATAACCATGCATTGCTGTATTCACTCACACATAATGAACTCAGCATATAAACCTCTCTTACAGAACTTTGTTGCATGCATATTAAAGCAAAGAAAGCTTCATCATTTGCTGTAAGTGCTGTAAGACCCCCAAGGCTTGCACTAAAGCCTCAACAGTCAATGGGGGATATTTATTTTTCCTAAGTGCAGTAATTCTGTGCTTCTCCCACCATTTGACTCTAAATAGGAAAACATAACCACCACAGGACTTTAAAATTCTCTGCCTAAATTAACTTCCTCATACAGCCTATGAAGCGTGTATTTTTATGTTAACATATAAACAGAAATAACCAAAGCATTAAAACACAGAAAATTGGTTTGTCTTCCAGTTAGGGCTTTGACATACCAGGAAGACAGGTAACAAGTTCCGTGCCTCAGATTAAATAGTATGGTCTAAAGAAGATTAAATAGTACAGTCTAAAGAAAGACAAATGTAAGAAGTGGAAAATGACTGTGCTATTTATACCCCATCTGTACTTCAGGGGAGGAAAAAGAAAAAAAGAAAAGCAGCAATGTCCAGTTATGTTCTAAGCAAACAGAACTCACATATTTTGTTTGTTTTACTAGTATTGTTAAGATTACTTCTTTCATGAAAGTACCAACTCTACGACTTTTAAAAAATAAATTTAAAGAAATTATTTACTTTGACATTATCACTGGATCTTCAACAGATGTCACTGAAAGACTGTATTCTGGCAAACTGCTGTCAGCACACTGAGTAAGAGAAGATGGAGTCAGAGTCAGTGTTTCTTCCTCCTCAGTGTTGACTAAATCACCATTATTAGCATCTGGATATGCCATTGGAAAGGGACAGCTGGTCTGGTTTTCATTTTGGAATGGGTCATTTCTCCAGAGGTCCAAATGCACAGCTCTGCTGCTGGCAGGATATTTTGGAGAATCATCTAACTGAGATGAATTACTTGTCTGTGAAAAAGAGTCTGTGTCACAATGACTTGAAAATCCGGGCTCTGCCATGGAGTCTGGAGAAAAAGGAGTAGTCTCTTCAGGAATATTGAAAAAGCAGCGTCCTGGGTTCTGCTGACCTGGTTTCATATGCAGGGTTGGGTCCAACGTCAAGATCTAGGAAATAAGTTACAATACTTAAAAAAAATGTGATTTAACTTTTCTTCTTCTAAATGGCATTTATCTGAAGACATTAGTAATCCATATAATATACTGCAGGAATTACACTGGATATTACTACAGTCATTTGGTAGCAACAAGCAAGATGAAGGGACCTGTAACAGCTTAGATGATGGTCCATATTCCTAACGCTTGCAACTTGAGTTTCTAAGTTTCAATTAAGAATAAAAGACATATCTAACACCTGTAGCTGTCTAGAAAACTTGAAATTTCAGTTATGTCAACAGAAGGACTATGATGTCTGCTTGCAGGTTGAAACAATAACTTTGTACAGTTACAAAAATCACTTCATGGATTACATAAACAAGACAGTCACACAGCAGCCTTCATTACTGGATTTTGTACAAGACAAAGCTGTATAAAGAAACAGATATGATAAGAATATTTCCACAACCCATGCCTCTTCTGTTTCATGGGTGGAATTAACTTGTCCTGTGAGAACTAGTAAGAAAACTCTGCTGCTGTGACTGCAGTTCCACGTGCATTTCGTCAGCTGCAGCCTCAGCACCAGCACATTTGTCCCTGCGCCATCCTCAAGGTTGTGCGGCAAAGGTGTTCCTTCACCCAGGGTCTTCTCAGAGGATCCCTTCCCCATCTGGTTCATCACACGGCTGCACAAACTGCTGTTCCAGCGTAACACTGGAGGTGGCAGCAGGGGCCAATTAACGTGAAACCAGCTTGTAACCGATCATATCTTCAAACTGAGATGTTAAGTAAAGAAATTACTGTTACCTCTGGTGGGTGACTTGACTGGGAAGGAGGCATAAAATTCTGGTCTGGCAGCTGCTTGTTTTCCCGTTGTCTTTTATGATAAATATCCTTTAATGATGATAGCTTTGTTTCATCAGCAGAAGATAACTGCAACAGGAAAGTTTGCTACGTTAGTTTACCTGAACACAATCCTCCACCCCCAATACAGATAAACAAGGTGTGGAGTGGGTTTAGCTAACCAAGCAGTTCAGAACAGAAGGCAGCTCTATTCGATGCACCCACTTTTAAAAAGGGTCTTTAATGAGGCACATAACACTCTTAATATACTGCTTGGTCTCTTTTAATCTTCTGTAGAGGCAATTTCTTTTAAAAGGCAAAAGAAGGTCAATAAATTCCAAGTTACTTTAGGGTGGGTAAATGACTGATGAAGGAACAGAATATGAGAGACTGAGCGAACAGAAGAGTTCTCCCAGAAAAGTTAGCTTCTGGAGAGCTGATTCTTTCCATCATAGAAAAAAAGCAAAGATGACAAGCAACTATAAGACAACTTTTAAAACATGTACAAAGTTTACCTGATCTGGTGATACTTTTGTGGAGAAAACATCAGCAAATTCACTTCTGAAATTCTCTGGTAAAGAGTGATACATCTCCTTTTCATCTAATTTCCAGTACGAAAGTCCTGATAAGAAGGAAAAAAAAAACCCCAAAATTAGATACTGCCATTTGATACTACAGACTCTTTGGTTTGGTACTCAACAGCACTCTGCAGCATGCAAAAAGACAGACTACCAGGGCTAAGAGGGATGGCACAAAAGGCACAGACACAGTCTCAACCCCACTTCAATTTCTTGTATGTGCCCCCCTCTCAATGGGTTGTGAAGAAGCAGGGCTGCATCTCTGTGCCCCTGTTTGTTACTGAAATGAACTCGTCCTATTGTAATCAAAATATGTAAATCAGTTGTTTGGCTTTCACAGAAGAAAAAAAAAAAAAAACCACACACACAGAAAAAAACCACCCTCACCACAAAAAGAGACCCCACAGTCAAACCCCCAAATATCACAAAAATCCACCACCACACACACACCCTAAAACAACAAAAGCAAAACCATACCAAAACACAAAAAAGCATCCCCCTCTTCCAAATTAAAGAATCACCACATTACACACTGCATTCTTTTGCTCTTGTCTAGTCACACAACTATTGAATCATGCCCTTGGCTTACAGGAATTCTGCCTCTCTTACCATGCCCTCCTCTGATTACTAGACCAACAATGCTACTATTTGAAAGATCATTTGATACCCTACCATGATTTTAATAGTAATTACATTCTGAAACAGTTTTAAACATAAAGCTCAGCTTTGAAACATTGAGAAACTTGAAGCAAAAATAATGCTACATGTCCTACGTCTGCCAGCAATGATACGCAGGAAGTACCATCAGTTTGAAACACAGGAGCAAGAAAAGCAGAATTACGCTATATCAAAGTTAAATAGCTTGTCAGTGCTCACACTCTCATCATCTCTCCAAAGTTACTGGAGATGCATTCTAGCAAGAGTTTTAGCAAATGAGAAATCAAAAGAAAAGGAAGTTTAAGCACAAGGAATTAACTATACCTGAAGCTTCGGATACTAAGGAATTTGGACTTTCCTTCGGTTGATTGAGGTAAAAAGTGTAAGGTGGCAAAGCAGCATCAGTAAGGTTTGTCTAAAATTACAAAGCAAAAACAGATTTGTAAGTAAAAAAAGAAAGTACAATTTTTAAAACATTGCAGATGTTGTTAGTCTTTTTAAGCAAAAAGATTAAATTTAAATTTTACAGCATGATTCAAATCTATACAGTTTATATTCAGGGCAATCACAGTCAAAAGGGGAACTAAGCTAAGCCACAAAATGAAAAGACAGTGGTATTTTCTAAGCGTGCTTGTGGAGCATTTTTTATATTAACTGTTACAAAACCACACATTTTCGACAATCACCTAAACTTTCTTGCTCCTTAAGAGGTGCAAGTATCCAGAGGGATGACTTGTCAATAAAGCGTGACTCTTTCCTCCTCCTAAGATTGGAAATTCTTATATTCAGCTGTTATGACTCCACCTACCACAAATCCAGAGGTAAACAGTCTACATACCCTTCCCATCACTCCAAACTTTCTAATCAACCTCCCCAGCTAATGACAGAACCAACTTTTTAAAGGGTGGGACCAACATACGGAAAAGATTCACATAATTTCAGTTTTGTTACAACTCTCCTCTTAACCAAAGGAAGAAAGGTCATTGATCTAACACAGCAATACAAGAGCAACCGAGTAAGGGCTGCTAGCTTTAACATGGCCATCTCACACTGCTCTTTTCTACCATACTTTGGGCTTTTTGTTCCATCACAGCAGCTTAACAGTCAGGCTGCTTGGCAATTTATACAGCTCATACAACTGACAACTAAAACAGGATAGTAACCATTGAGTTAATGACAGTAAAAAAAAAAAAAAAATTTAGAACTAAAGCTTTTCAAGTTTTTGCATGAAGTACCATCTCACCTCAAGGCTATTTTGTCCCTCTTAATGTTTTTATTTAGGTATTCTCCTTTGCCTAAGAAGGAAGAAAGGAAAATGAAGGGGTATCAACTGAATTCTCACAAAGGAATAGAAAGACAAAGGTATTTTCAACAGCTGAGAGAGAAAAGCAACGATCCACAGCAGATAAATTTGACTCCTGGTTTGAAATATCCCCTCAGAGTAACGTCTTATTTCCACGGACAAGAGAAGCCTAGAGACAGCAAGTCCAAACAGCTACTCCTCCCCTTTCTGGATCACCCTCAAAGTGACCACATGAAAGAAAACAGACCCTGCCTTGACTCAAGTGATTCATATTTGCTAGTTTTTCTATTGTAGGTGGAGTCATTCACAGAGTTTCAGGAATTATTTCCTTAAAAACAGCATAAGGAGAGAGGTTTGTGACAACTAATATACTGAAAGTAATCCTAAAACTTCATAGTTACCTGTCGGATGATTACTCATGTAACCATGCTGTACAACATCCTTTTGGATCAGAAATATGTGATTAAACCTCCCTCCCCAAAATAAGCAGATTTGTTCACATACACAATTATTAACTTAAGAATAAGGGGGGGACGAACCAAATTCTTCTCAGAAGCAGCATTTTGAGCTGATTCAACAGTCACAGCAATAGGCATCACTACAAAGGGCTCTAAGAGCCAGATTTCCTAAATGGCTGTTGTGGGCGTTGGTTACTTTTAGTAACCGCTGCTGTAACTGTGCTTGGAGTAGTTTGATTTAGTTAAAATCATAGCCACACACAGGCATAAAAGAATGTATTAGTCTTACATAAACAACATTAAAGCCCAAACCAAACCAAGAAGTCCCTGATACTTAAAATCCCAAGCTGGAAGAATACAGTCTGTCCTGAACAAAGTGGCTAAAGCCTCCACATGCAAAGAGTTCTGTTTACTGAAAGAGACATTACCAGCTGAAATCAAAGATCCTTCCAAAAATTATAAGGCACAATAAGTTACTATGACCTGAAGCTTCAATTGAGAATGCGACTACTATCTCTCTAAGGAAAAAACATGTGCCACTTAGCTATTCTGGCTTACATTACTCCTTACCTAATTTTTGTCTGACTTTACCTATGTGTGTAAGTATAGAATGATCCAAGAAGTAAACTCAGCCCACGTGAACTTTAAGCATATAAAAGGAAACACCACCACTCAAATGGTTAAAGCTAAGTATGAAAGCACGTGCTGGATCAGAACATACTATAACACTGAAAAAATACCAGTGACAAGAATGAAATTAGAAAAAAACCATAATAAAATGAGACTTACATTCTCAAGCGGTAATTTCTTTGCTTGCTCATTTTCTTGCATAGAGTTCACACATACTTCTCCGGCATTTATTCTTTTTGGTTGGTTTTGTTTCAGCTTTTGTGCCCACGATGTTAAAGATTTACTAAATGGTAAGAAACACACATACACCGTAAGTACACAAGCTCTTTTTGGTGGAGACATAAAATCAATTTCATCTTCAAGGTGAAACACAGGCACTAGAACTCCACTGCCTTTGTGCATTTTTGAGAAACAATATGAAGTAATGAATGCTGAAGTGTTTTAGGGTGCTTTTTTTTAAATAAAGTAAAACAAAACAACAACAACCCACAAACAAATAAACCACTGAAAGGAAAGGTGCCAATCAACTGCACCTATGATCAAAATGGCTTTCCTACAAAAAAAAAAAAAAAAAAAATCATAACAAAGAGCTCCATATTTTTAGCCAGGCAACTATTTTTTGGTCTGTTCAAGTAGATACTGATCACAACATTAAGCTGGAATGTAAATGCAGGTTCTTTTCTTACTGTGTTATCAGTCTGGTTGTAAAGAAGATGTCAGCTAAGACACACTAAGGATGCCTTCCAACTCAAGAGAATCTTCAAGGATAAGAAAGATCAAAACAAGATATAGAAGGAAATAGAAAAAAGCAAAATAACAAGAACAGAGACATCCTGAAATTCTTAAAAGAATACGTGGAACAATTTCCCCATTTTGTAAGCAGCAGCATTTTTAAAAACTACATACTGTCCCGGTTCGGGACATACACTGAAAAGAATGAAAAAAGGTTGCAACTGAAAACGTAAAAACAACAAAACCAGTTTGGGTTAACTGAACTATTCCATTTGGGTTTGAACTCCTTCTTCCGTCCAACTGAGTTCATAATACAAAACAGAAAGCTATCTCAAATAAAAGAACTTGCATTTTTTTAATAAAAAGGGAAAAGAGTCATACATGAATGGTTTCAGAAGTTGTCTTAGTTGTCAAATTAAGTTGTCAAACAATCTTGAATTGAGCTTCTCCAGCTCTAAGTTCCCTGGCAGTCCATGAATTGAAGCTACTCCCCTCATGGAACTGTGCAACATGAGTGTAATCCTGGAATAAATCCCACCAGAAGGGAATAAGAAAACATACCTACCAGTGGGGTTATGATCTACCCGGAATGTTGGAATAACACATTTCCAAACCAAATCCTCTGAAGAAGGCTGGTTCTGTGTTTTATTACATACTAGCAAAATGCAAGTTCATTTTCTCGATTCTTTGTTTTTCCAGTAGAGAGAAAGTTTTTATCTCTGCAAACTGCTATCAGGGACTCGCAGGCAACATGCTGCCAAAGACCTCCAATACTGCTCGTGACCACATGAAGCCACTGCCATTACAGCCCAGTCTTACAGAGAGAGTAAAGTACGGTGTTAAATTATCTGCAACTAGAGCAGTGCTTGGTCAGTATTACAGCCAAATTAGCTGGCCAGTCTTTCAAAAAAATCTTGGTAAATTCACCCACCTATTGAATAGAGCAAAACAAACAAAGATCAACCAAACAAAAACAAACAAACAAAAAAAAAACCACCAAACCACAAACTTGTTTGGCTGTGGTCTGATACAATTTATTACTGTAATGTATGCCGATAAATTAGGAAAAAAGACTGAGCGCAACAGCAAAGCATCTGTCATATAAAATTGGTAATCAGCACCTAAACTTCTGGTGCACAGATAAACACTATATGTAAGCTGTATCTTAGCTAAAATTTGCAGTAGAAAGTAGATTTTCATATTTCCCCCCCCACCATATCTACGAAAGATAAACACTGCAGATGCAAATATACATCATGCAGAAGCATTAGGCTAAACAAATAACTTTATGTACCGAGCAGCACAGCATTTTTTACAAGAGGTTCCATTCAGTTCTTACATGTTTCCAGTTACCACAAGCTGTTTACTGAACGGGGACTATAATAAATTAACAGATTTGGAAAGTTTATTACTTACCTGGCTTTTTTTCCACATCGAGCTTCATCAACTTTCTGTTCAAATTCAGCAGGAGAAACTACAATATCATTCCTTCCTGATGAAAAATTTTCCTCTGTTTTTGCAGGGAAAAGTTCTCTTTTATTTTGAACGCTGGCTACAGCTGCATCACTCTGCAATACTGCTGCATCACCCTGTCCTTGGGAAGTTTTCTCCACGTAGTCTGTGCACTTGCTAATGCCGTTAGATTTGCTAGGGTTCAGTTCGGAGGCAGAAAGCGTACCGTACCCGCTGTTCATTGAAGCATCGTTTGCAAAACATTCCTGATGCAGATCAGATGCATTTGGCTGACTTTCGGCTTCATTAGATCGAAGTTGATTGACAATGCACTCCTTTTCTTCAAAGATTTCAGAGCGCATCCCCATTTCACTTTCTGGTGATGAAAAAGCGTCTGTGAGCCTGGCAGGCAAACTTCTGCTCTTGCTGGTACCTGAATTGCTGGTCTGCAGCTTCACTAACTGCCTTATCTCATCCTGAATCAGCTATAGGAAGATAAAGGCAAAATTCCGATGAGATCTTGCCACAAATCATATTTTGATGCATCGTCAATTCATGTTATTAGTGAGAGAATTAGAGTGCTTATTTCAAATAACTCAAATTTTTCAATGTGTGGACATCGCATGCATAAAGTAGATATATGCATACTGTGCGTAACAGTAAATGTGCATGGTAACAATCCTTAATTCCATGCAGTGAATTACAGGTCTCAGTAGTCATTTATTAATGTAAAAAATAAAAAAATGCATGCATTTATTCCCTCCATGCCTTCGGAACCACAGTTACCTACCAGCCAAAGAAATATAAACTATGTATGTCATTAGAAGTGGACAAAAGTCTTTTGCTAAATTTACATCTAAAAATTTATAACTCGGATATACATGTTTACAGATTGCAAGGATGCTTTAATGGAAGTATAAACCATTACACTATTATGCTAATAGGAATAATGTACCTCTGTAAGATTATTTGCATAAAACTTGACTTTAAAATATCTGATTTTGATAATATGCTATTAGGCAGTTCATATAATACAAAGATCTACATTTTTATTGGTTTGGTATCAGATGGAGTGGAGCAAACCTATAACTAGATCACTTGAAGAGATTTAACAGCTTGCTTACTCTTTAGTCTACAATGTCCACAAGGAGTTATTTCAGTATATTAGATAATAAGTAATATTCTTTTAATTTTTATAGCACTTCTCAGAGTTACACTGAGATTACTGAACTCTGCACGAGCACACAGCTCTCATTACACATTACAAGACCAGAGTATATCGTTGTTTGCAAGAACAAATTTCAAACTAATTCCCTCAGGGCAGGGGGAAGGAAAAAAAAAACCACCCAGAACTTTCAATAATTTTAAGAACATGGAACTCAATACTATTTTTTCAACGAACTACAGTACATTACTCGCATACAAATAGCAAGTGGAAAGCACAAATTGAACAAAAACAATTTGTTCTCTGAAAGTAAGAAATAAAAAATAAGGCTTAATTTCAGAGGAACCTACATGTAACACTAGTCAGAACCATGTCTCATATGTTTTACTAACTTGCCATAGAATTAACAATTTAATTTCAGCTTAGCCTCTCTATGCAAAAGAAAACCCACCAAAAAAAAAAAGAAGTATGAAGTTTTCTGCTGTAACGAAGTTTTTTGTTGTGCTAGTTATTTCAGTCATGACTGCAGCAATCATTTGCGTTTTAACTCTGTGATTCAGCTCTCTCGAGGAAGGTAGGGAAAGGAGAACAAAAGGGAAGCAGCAGAATTGTGGGAGGAAAAATAAAAAAAAACCAACTGATCAGATTCTCTGCTGACATTTAATCTTTGTCATTAATACCTTGTGAGGGAAAAGTGAAAGGCAACTATTCCAATTAAATAGCACTTTTACTTCTCTTTGCATAGTCACAAATAATTCCAAGAGAAGAAAAGTCCTGGGAAAAATAAGATGACGTTTCCATAGAGTTTTGGGATTGTCAGTAACTTTTCTTTTTTAAAAAATCCTCTTCAATAAAAGTCTGATCTTCAGATGATACACAGGTTGTGATAGCTTGTCATTAGCACACTTGCCTTCTAGTGTATAAGTTACATAAGCCAAGGACCGAGCCCACCAATTCCAAAATGAACTCAAGGTCTTTTGATCCGTATTTTCACACGGATGAAGATGTATTTTTATAAGCATGAAACACCGCATAGTGCAAGCGTTACCTCAGAGTCATGTCAATACTAAAGCAGCATCCTGCTTTTCTACCCCAAACAGTAGATTATTTGCTTTGTCTTTTTATTCTTCTTATTAGAATGGGTTGAGTTGCCTGTATTTCAGTAAGGTCACTCGGTCACTGGCATACCAGTTTAAGTCTGGAACAGCCCCGTTTTTTAATCTAATGCACTCATGCAACTGAAAGTCAGTTGCAGCCGTTGATTTTCTATTTAGTGTGGGAGCTCATGCAGTTAGTAAGCCCCTGCCGATACCACAGACTCAACTCTTCCAGAGGTAGCCTTTCCTATTAAGAAAGACAAAAACCGGCAAAGGCAGCACAATGGATCAGTCAAGACTACGATTAGCGACAAGTGAATCAAACCACTACAGTAAGGGGAAGGAAATACAAGGGTAAGGAAACACTGGCAGGACAAAAATAACGAGATGGGAGGGGAAGATGGGGAGGGGAGGTGAGAGAGAGATAGGATAAAAGGACAGTACCTCTTGTTAATTCAGTTCAGGAACTGTTGATTACTACTAGAGTAGAGGGCATCAGGAAAGGGAAGGGAAAAACAGCAACCAAAATGATGAAGATATTAAGCATTATATATTTATAGAATTACTGTCTCTTATACATACATACACATTTTTTCTGTTTGAATGGATAAATACAGCTCAGCAAAAATGTGAATCTTCACATGGATAGTTTTCCATACTTAGAAAGGAGACTGTTCAACTGAAGGGTGAAATCACTGTTCAGCTATTACAGTGAATGATTTCCTATGCCATATACTGTCTAGATGAGGGAATGACAAGTTACATAACATTTTCTCATGAAGAGAAAACTACAATGTCTCAAAATTAGAAATCGTACAGTCTAACAGTTAAGAAAAAACAGCTTGTACCTACAAAATCCAATTATCGTGTGGGCATTCTGAACCAAACGTTTGTGAAAACAGGTCAATTGAAAACAAAAAATCCAAGATTCTTTACTTCTGAAATGGTTCCTACCAGTTACTTTGTCAATTAGCCAAGGCTATCATCCTGTAAATCAGCATTCCAGTCATCCACTTCCATTAACTGCCGGTCTGGTATACTTACAGAAAACACAGGAGTGCCTGCATTGCTTTGGAGGTGGAGGGTGGGGTGGCAGATTGAACAAATGAACCTACACGAACAAGTCATTACTTACTTGGATTTGATGGTGGAAATGCTCTTGCTGGGCAACTATTTGTTCCTGACATTGTTTTTCTACCAGCCTCAATAACTGTAGCCACCTTGTCTATTAAATCACAAAGTAAAATAATTAAAGCACAGTCATATTGCAGCTCTTGCCTTTTACTTTAGCTACGTAATGGTTTTGTAGTCTTACACTTAAGCGCTGACATAATACAAAAGTTTAATACAGCATTGTGGTTGTCCACTCCACAATATCTGCAGCTCCCTATCACATCAATCGATGGAAACAATTCACTATTGACACATTCACTTAAAAAAGGTCCTTCCAGACAGCCAGCTAATACATCTCTACAATTTAAGTTTGGTTAAAAAAAAAAACCAACAAAAACCAAATGAACAAACAAGGGAAAAGAGTTATTCTATTTTTAAAAAATCAAATTACTTAAAAGCAGAAACAGCTGGCAGCAAAGTACAGTGAAATTTTTGAAACCTTGATTCCAGATCAATAAAATTTTAATATTTATAATTAAACATCCCTATGTCTAGTGAACCATTTGCTTCAATAAGAAGCTCTTCACTTCAACAATCCAGCTGAAGGCCACGATGCATAACTGTTCAGCGAAAACAGAGTCAGATATATAGGGTTCCTAAAATGTGGTACAATCTGAATTTCAAAAACTACTTTTGTGCTAATGCTTATGGAGTCAGATACTTGAAGCATAAGGCACAGGGCATAGAATGCATGTGCCTAGACACAGACTTCTATATTCTTTTCTTGGAGCTGTTAATAAGCACCAAATTAAGCATCTGTCAAGAGACAGTTTGATGGACCACAGCCAGAAAGCTCAAAAATTCTGCAGGAACAAGCCCATGGTGTGGAAACCTGATGTTCGTTACGGAGACTAAAAATTTGAAATAAAAAAGGACAAAAACAACATTAAAAAAAAAAAGATCAGAGAAAATTAGCTCATTGAACCTACATCATTATTTTTGTGTTGTTCTAAATCAGGGAACAGACTAATCATCTACACATCTTTACAAATGGAATACGTAAATAATTCAACTAAAACAGAGCCATTTTTAGAAATAAAACTTCTCATTTCTGGGATCATTTCAGACTGGTTTGAAGTGCTACAATTTTAAAGGTTTAATTTTTTTAGTTCAAAAACTCGCAATCTTTACGTATTGTAACTTAAAAAAATATTCACATCTGTATTGTAAAACACTAAGATAAAAAGCTAAGATAGTGTAAAGAGCTAGGATGAAATTGCAATAAAATCCATCCATGTGATTAGTTTATACACTGTAAAAGGATTTGTCCCATCACAAAGAATAAGTACATACATATATAGATCTTAGTGATAATTTATATCATCATTACATCTGTCTCTCCAAATGCAAAGCTGATTCTTTAAAAAGAAAAAAAATGGTATTAATGTAACGTTAACATCAAATACCTCACAGTTCTTCGCAATTTCGGAGTCAGCATTTCCAATGTTCTGGATGTCTTGCATAAAGGATGCAAGCAGCTCAACAGAACCGGGCATTAACGAGGACCTGGTATTCCCTGAGTAACCAGAAACTCCATTGGGATTGGATGAGGGACTTCTAGTGAAACATGAGGAAAAATAGTTCAATTATTTATTGTGCCAGCTGTTCGATATAGTGGTCAAAATAATATACTACATATGCTATATGGCTGTAAAAGAATTAAAAACTTAATGTACATTGTGACTCTCATTATGCTGAAAAGACACCCGATATCTGCAGTAGGTGACTTGTAATTCTCGTCTTAACAGGTCAGGGCAGAACCTCTCCTCATCTGTTGCTCAGGCCATTACTCTGTATTTGCCCTTCTCATTCACTGGGCATACCTTGGGCATTGAACACAAAAACAATTCAGTTTTTCTAAGCTGCTGTTCTGTACAAATGACTTAGCATAATGCACAGTATTCCAAAGAATAATCTCTTGCAATTTGTCCAGGACAGTTCCTCTCCCCCATTCTGAGAGACACAATGCAATGGAAGTCACAAAGTTTAAGGAAGACTTAACAGTTCTTTCAGTAAGGATCTTCTCATTAAGGATTATAGCTGCAATTTTTTTTTTTTTAAAAACCTCAAAATATATTGGAGAGTATTTAACACTATTACTATAGAAGTATACTAACTAAACAAAAGAAAAGTAATAAAAATATTTGTCAGGAATTCCTTTAACACGTTACCTGTTACAATTAAAGTTACAGGCAGAGCTGTGGGTCTTTCTGACATCAGAGTCTGCAGAAGATGAAGGGATTTCTTGTACAGTATTCACCACATCACAGTTTTCCATATCTTAGGCTCAGGTATGATGTTGCCCTAAAGAAATAAAGGGGTAAGCATCACATTTTAAAAAGCCATTTGACTTTGTTGTTTGAAGAAACAGAATTAATGAGACAGTTGTTTCAGCCAAACTACCCCAGAAAGTGCTAGCATTCCATAACCAGCCTCTCTTCCTTGTCCTGTGCTGTGCTTGCAGACAGGTGCTATTTAGTCAGACTTGTACTTGCTGGGAGTCCTGCAAATCCAAGAGATTCCCAGCTGGGCATCACACACCTCGAGTGGGCTGTAAAGGGTGTCTGAGCCCAAAACATTCCAGGTAGAAGATTGTTGTTGAGGTTTGGTTGGTTGCTTTTTTAAACCTGAGCCTCTATGGACAGTTTTTGAGACTTCTCTGAAAGGGTCTATCATCGATGTATTTATTTAACGTATTTAAGAACAAGGATCTGCACCTTCACTGGAAGAAACACACCCCCCCCAAAAAATAAAATCAAGACCCACTGAGTAAGACTTCAGCTGACCAATTCTGCTCTTTATGTGCGTTGGCTTACTTTTCTCGCAGAATGCTTGTTTTATTAGCACGATGTAACATTTATTCAAAAAGCTTTGAAACCATTTTGAGCTACACTTCTTACCAATTAACAGTAAAATGTAGTCAAACAGGAATCCCACAGCAGTTAAAAACAAGCAGCTGGTTAACTGAAAGCATCATAAATAAATAAATACAAAATAGTTGTGGGATAGTCTTACAGCACTCAAGGCAGCAGTTTACAAGAACGGCTGTAGATAAACTAAAATATCCTTCCGGTTTCCGCACTTTCACCAAGAAAACATTTTAACTACATTGATTGATCAGTTCTTCTATACTGCTTATTTCAGCATCTTCTACACTCTGCTGAATTCATCCTGTGTTCTAACACTGAAGAAAAACCTTAAGATCATTTAACGGATGGAGAACAAAAAAGAGACATTAAGAAATATCCTAGTAGTCTGTGATGATACTAAAATAAATCCCTGCTGCCTTAAAGCAGCACACCACCTTCAAAGCATGACCGTTCTTTTTTCACAGGGCCCACAAGGACATGCTACTGGCTTTTATAGATTTAAGTTGTCATTACTTCCAAGTATATGGAGATATATCTCTAACAGATCGGTTTGGAACTATAAGAAATTATTTCCACGAGGATACTGATGGACAAGTGTCTGTTTTGTTTCCGGTTTTACTGGAACCTGTTTGGCTTTAGCAGTAAAACGTTTCCAGGTACTCACTCAAGCTCTCCTTTGGGTAGGGCTGAAATTGTAAGAATTGGAAGGAAGTTATCACAGATACGCATATCCCTCTAGCAAAGCTTCTTGGGATAAATCAAGAAAAAAAAAAAAAAGCCTTTTTTCTTTTTCTAGTGGTCAGAAGTCTGGAAAACTTGAAGGTTATCAGGCACCTAACCTGAGAGGGGGAGCAGAAGCTGCAAGTGTCTCAGGAGCAGCCGGATGGCAGCGGCGGGGCCTACCCCCCTCACCCCCATCTCCCCGGGATGGAATCACGGGTGGCCTATCTCAGCAGCACAGCAGGTGGGTGGGACTTAGCTGTGACACAGGCTCGTTTCATAACCTCATTAGAAGTCTGCTCCCAATAAAATATATATATATATATATATTTAGCGAGCTATAACTGGGCTGAGGAACAGCTAAGCTGTCAGCTATTGTTTCCATAGCGCACAACAGTCCTTATACAGCCAATTCCCTACATAAAGGGGTAGGATGGAAAAAAAAAAAAAAAAAAACAAGCCGCAAGTATTTTGACTGCTCGGCATCAGTGCTGATGTAGCAGCCAGCACCTGGGCCGGCAGAGACCCGGAGGCCGCGGTCCTGCACCCCCGCCCGAGCGAGATCCGACTGCCGCCGCTCCGAGGGGTGACCGGGCGCCTGGGCCCCCCCCTCCCCCAGGGCCGCCCGAGGGAGCCTGGGGAGTGACAGCCCTGCAGCCCCGC
>JAAGAY010011539.1:0-11358 GCA_011801015.1 Ardeotis arabs
TCATGGCAATCCCAGGCACAAATACAGGCTGGGCGGAGAATGGATGGAGAGCAGCCCTGAGGAGAAGGACTTGGGAGTGCTGGTGGATGAGAAGCTCAACATGAGCCGGCAATGCGCCCTTGCAGCCCAGAAGGCCAACCGCATCCTGGGCTGCATCAAGAGGAGCGTAGCCAGCAGGTCAAAGGAGGTGATTCTCCCCCTCTACTCTGCCCTGCTGAGACCCCACTTGGAGTGCTGTGTCCAGTTCTGGAGCCCCCAACATAAGAAGGACATGGACCAGCTGGAGAGGGTCCAGAGGAGGGCCACAAAGATAAGAGGGCTGGAGCACCTCTCCTGTGAGCACAGACTGAGAGAGTTGGGGCTGTTCAGCCTGGAGGAGAAGAGGCTCTGGGGAGACCTGATAGCGGTCTTCCAGTACCTCAAGGGGCCCTACAGGAAAGATGGGGAGAGGCTGTTCAGTAGGGCCTGTTGTGACAGGACTAGGGGTAATGGTTTTGAAATAGAGGGGGGTAGATTTAGATTAGATATTAGGAAAAAATTTTTCACAATGAGAGTTGTAGATCACTGGAACAGGTTGCCCAGAGAGGTGGTGGATGCCCCATCCCTGGATACATTCAAGGCCAGGTTGGATGAGGCTCTGAGCAACCTGATCTAGTGGGGGATGTCCCTGTTACTTGCAGGGGGGTTGGACTAGATGACCTTTGAAGGTCCCTTCCAACTCTAACCATTCTATGATTCTATGACTTTTTTCTATTAAGTGAGTTGCTAAACATTTTTGCTGGATTTTTTTTCTTAATTTCTGATGATGATTTTATTTTTTTCTGGGAAGGTATGACCTGAGGAGTGGACATTGCATTTTGGAAAGGAAAGCAGTGATGCCTTTGAAACGTGGTCTTTTAAATCCTATTGCTGTTACTGATTGTACCAGATATCCATAAAAGAGAAAAACAGAAATAACCTGGAGAAAGAGTCATCCAGGAAACATAATGTCTGGCAAATAGTACATCATGGCAGAGCTAAATCTAAGTGCAATGTCAAAAACTGGGTCTTGAATGATGAGCATTGAAGCTCATTACAGAGAGATGGGAGGATTGGTACTTGGCATAAATTATGTACGTTACTTAAAGAATTAATTTCTTCCTGGTACACGTGTTTGAATTGGATGCAGTAACTGAATGAGTTATTGACTTTGTCAGTCAAAGTATGGACATTTTGTGCTTGTAGGAATTATTTAGCCAGATTCAGAGTAAATTTGACCCAAGCCTAAAATGATTGAAGCTTTCAAATATGACAGGAAGCTGAATTCACAGAAGTAGTCTGCTGGGAGAGAGGAGCTGAGCAAGTGAAGTGTGTGACTGTTTTGTCTGGCAGTTATTTCAGTAATACCAAATACATCCTAACCCTGTTTGTGACTGTAACAATTCTGTAATAACTGTTTTGTTGTTTTTTTGGTTGGTTTTTTTTTTGGTAGATTGCAGAGAAAATATATAAAACTATATTTTTATGATAATAAACATGCTTTTCTTTTTTTCCCCAAGTAGTTTTGTTCCTTTTGATTTGAATGAGCTTGGGCCATATGTGGCCATAATTTCTCTTTTCCTTCTTAAACTCTCTTGGAGGATGTTGTGGGAATAATAGACAGCAAATCTTGTAATATTTTGGCATCTTGATTTGTATCTGCTTGATGGTGTATGTAGGACAGCTGTTGCTTAACGTTGCTACCTCATAATGGAGATGGAGTGGGAATGGAGTGTTTAAGACTCTGTTGGATGACTTATTTAGAGTCATAGAATCATTTAGGTTGGAAAAGGTCCTTAATATTATTGAGTCTAACCATAAAAGTGTTACTCTTGTGTTATTCTGATACTTCTCTGGTAAAGCTGGAATAAAGCAGGTCTGAGTCAGGTCAGTGGAATTTTAAGTATGCATTTTTATGGTATACACAAAGATAATGCCCCTTAAACACAGTGTGAATACACAGCATGATGTTTATAAAGTCTTACTTGCTTTTGAATTTGCATAATGCCATACATGTGGTTTATAAAATGTCTTAGGTTAGAAAAAAGCTGGTGAAAAAACAAAAATGAGTACTGAAAATGAGGAAAACTTCGGTAGCAGTAAAGTGTCTAAGGTAGCATTAAAGTGTCTAAGGTTAGAAAACGGCTGACCGAAAATACGGAAATCTTGGGTAGCAGAACATGTAGTGAATGATACATTGATATAAAACAAATGTAGCAAACCAGCTATTTAATTCAATTGAAACTGAAAAAAAAAGTCCTCCTTCATATATTTATCAGGGATTTGTCTGACTACTGTGGCAGGACTTGGGCATGATATATAAAGGAATTTTACAGTGGGCTCTGCATTAGTGGTACCCTTAATGTTAGTTTAACTCCTTGGAGAACAAGTATTGATACTGCTCATTTTTCAAAAATCTTTGCTAATGTAAAAATGTTTTCATCCTGAAATGTGTCTCTAATGATATTGTCTGCTAATGATATTGCCCCTAGTTCTTTGCCTTGAATATAGATAATTTGTGATTTACTTTGGAACATCTGTCCAAGTTTTGCTCTGCCAAGTATTTCTAAATATGTAACCCTTTTTTTTTTTTTTTTTAAATGTGACAACCTCTAATTTTTAGTATACTGTTCCTGAAATATGACAGGTAGACTCACAGAGAATGTTCAAGGAATGGGAAGCAATATTCTTGATTCATAATTTTAAGGCCAGGAAAAAAAAAAAACAATATTTACTTATTCTAATTTCCTGTGTATTATAGGCCAAATAATTTCACTATAAATCCCTGAAAAAATAAATAATTCCGTAATACTCTTAGTCTGTTTTGCAGGTATCTCTCTCATTCTTAGAATATGAAACTTATAATGTCAAGCATTCAGAAATTATGAATTAAACTTTTGACCCGATACCTGAACCGGTCCTTTTTTTGGTGATGCAGTGTGATACAGACTGTAACTGCCTGCTCATATCTTTTACCTATTAAGCGAAAGGGAGATGAACCATGCTTGTCTTTTGAAGGGCTTTGAGTCATTATACTTGTGTTTCAGAGTACAGGACAAGTGCTGAATAAAGCATAGAACTGCAGGAAGAAAAAGGAAGGACTTCTGGCAAAGGTAGTTGGTGATACTTCAAGTCATGTGTTCAGGAATGTAATCTCTTGTTTCCATGTTTATTTTTTAAATAAGCACTCCACTTTTTGAATGTTCAAGCTTTCTAACTTGAAGGAAATAGTAATGTTCTGAGTGTAACTTAAAGTAGTTGAAGTAAATGTTTTGCACAAAAGCAGCTCTTAAATATTTTGTGAAACAGAAGTGATGGATCAGTACTGTAGCATTGTCATGTCTAATAGAACATACAGTTGGTTCTCATACCTGAATAGAATGTTACTCTTAGAAGCCTGACTAATCTCATGCAAAGATTTTTTTGAGGGAGGTCCCAAACGGACCTTATGCAACCTTTCTCTGTGAAACTCAGAGAAAGGTTGCATGTTCACAGAGTTAGTATACCAGTAAATCAGTTTAAATTCTTAAACCTGGTGTTACTTTAAGGCAGCTGATTAATCTGGTATGTTTTGTTGCAGAGACTAAACATAAAGTTCCAATAAAGCTTCTTTCATGCAATTTGTCCTAGTGAATTACAAAATAAAAAACTCAGCTGAACATGGCCCTGGGCAACCTGCTCTGGTTGACCCTGCTTTGAAGCATGGGTGGAAGCTAAGCAGTCTTCAGAGGTTCCTCCTAACTTGAACTTTTGTTTCTCTGATTCTGTGAAATGCAGATTCTGATAGTTCCCTGAACGAACAGATGAAGCTATCAATCATTATTTTCAAGTCATCAATTTACAGTAGGCCGTTGATAAACCCTTAAATGTCTTCTCTATTTAGCTTTTGGTAGTTTATGGTGGTGGGTTTTTTGTCTGTGGGTTTTCTTTGTTGATTTGCTTTTGTATTTATTATTATTATTATTATTATTATAATAGCAAAGGCATTTGGGTATGTCCCAGCTACAGTTTTAACCTGCAACTCTTGTTTTGATGAAGTAGTGTTCTATTGCAACTGCAGTGACAGGAGTGCAAATGTGTGTTACATGTACACACACAAATAAATTAAATGGTACAGCTCTTAAAATTGACTGGTTTGTGCTGTCCTACAAATGTTTTTGTCTGTAAAGAATAAAAAAATATACTTTTGTGTTCTGTCATAGTTTCCTTCTCACAGACTTAGATTGTTCAAGATGAAGTAATGTCATCCTCATTTTTGCTCAGGATTATGTTTAGATATTTTGGTTCCTGTGGTAGTTTGTTCTTTTGTCTCAGTAGGACTTGAATGTTGTGTTTCTTCATTGTCTTGTCTTTGTATTTCTTCTGGCCATTCTGTTTCTGTGTGTGTTTAGTAGACTCTTTCCTGTAGCTGGAAAATATGTATTGTATATGTTGTGTAACAATGCAATTCGAGTTGTGGCAAGCTCAAAGTTTTTCTGGTATGTCTTTTCTTATCGTATAATATCAATTTATACTTCCAGAAAACTAGCATTAAACTTAATCTATTTTGATTAAACTGCAAATTATTATATGACTAGAAATATGTATTCAGTGGTAGTAATACACTAGTTCAAAGATTTACTGAGTTTCAAGTACAAATGTGGTGTTTTCTTCTGGAGAGGTTGTAAAATAGCTGATTGAACTTGGCTACAAAGCAACATTTACTCTTTATGCTTAAAATTACTTTCCTTTAGATGATGACAGTTGCTTATGATTTAACGTAAGCCTTAATTTGTTTGTTCTGCTTCATTTTCATATTCCTCAATTTTTCTAGAAAAATATTTTCTAGTTAAATATAGCACTTACAAATTAAAATGCAAATTATTTAAAACAAATAAAACATAACATGACCTGCATAGAGGGACATAGAAAAAAACTTGTATTGAATTCATATTGGTGGTGTTGCTAGTGTGTATATGTGTACCTCCTAACAAAACTGCCTAATCTGGCATATTTTTCTGTGGAATTAAGTAAACAGATTGAAAGAAGCTTCTTTGTGTAAGCGTAATGAAGATATGTATGGATTTCAGTACATAGTTCTTAAACAGGACTTAAGTGGTTTCAGTATACTTCTGGAAAATAACGGACTTAATACCTTATAAGCAGGTAGATAAGAAAGCAATTTCTTAAATTTCTGTGTTTGTGTGTATTAAGGCATCAACTGTTCAGCAAGTACAGTAGTTTTCAGTGGCCATTTTAGACAGTCTGCTTCCTAGTGAAAAACAAAACATGCCATTATAAAATTGATATGAAATATTATTCCAAAATATGTAACTTTTTGTAATGCAAGTACTACAGTTCTTCAGTGAAGATTTGTTTCTTGCTGTTGGCAATAGTATAGAGAGGAATTCCTCAATATTTTACTTTTTTTGGGAGAATTTGGAGAACTCGGTGAAAAGTACTTGTCCTAATTCAGACAGCTGTAAACATTCCAAGAATAGTCTTAATATTTCAGTATAAGAAGGAAAGCTGCAATGAGGCTAATGATATGGATAGTGGAAGGATAGGAACTGAAAAGCACATTTCCCCAGTGTGTTCTTCTTCAGAATCTGGAGCTGAACACTCTAGCTCAGAGATAATAAATTATTTAATATCAGCCAAAGCTGTTCAGATGCTAAATCTGTGTGCACATATGCATACAAATTGAGGGGGTGGTATTATTTCGTCTTCCTTCTTCATTGTAAGCCGAAGCAAATAAGGTCCAATCTCTCTTATTCTGTGTTGTCATTTGAAAACTTAAAAGATAGCTTAGTATAAAGCAACTTGCGGTAAAAAGCCGAAGGAGTGTTAGGAGTAAGAGCATCTTCTCAACACAGTATCATGATTAAGTTCAAGTATGTTGCTCTCCACTTTCAGGGGAAGCACAGCAATGGGATCTGAAGGGTGACAGGAGAACTGAAGTTTGCAAATGGATTGTTCTGGTTTTGTTTAGTGAGGGGGGGCCTAAGGTGGTAGCTTCTGTAGGAAACTGCTAGAAGTTGCTCCCCTTTGTTCAGTGGACTCGGCCGGGCCTAGGGCGGACCTGCTGCTGGCCAAGGCCGAGCCAATTGGTAGCAAAATGTTCCCTGGTAACGCCTCTGCAATAACGTATTTAAGAAGGGGAAAACAGGAAAAAAAAAGGAGGAGAAGATGTGAAGCAGCTGAGCAGGGGCAGAGAGGGGGAGGCGCGAGCCTTGTGGGCCTTGCAGGCCTCACCCTCTGGCCTCCAGCCAGGCGGCCAACTGGGCCCAACTCGGCCTGGCCTGGCTGCAAGATGAAGCAGTGGCATGAAACAACACGCGATGAACTGACCACGACCCCCATTCCCTCTTCCCCCGCTGTGCTGCTCTGGGGGGCTGAAGGTGGTAGAGATAATGTTAAGCCCAGGAAGAGGGAGGGGTGGGAGGAGATTATCTTGTTCCCTGTCTCATTCTCCTGCTAGTTTTAGAAATAAATGAATAGTTTTCCCCAAGTCGAGTCTGTTTTGCCCGTAACGGTGACTTTCAGGATTTCTCCCTGTCCTTATCTCAAACCTCAAGCCGTTTTTCTTATATCATCTCCCCCTATTCTCTCGGAGGGTGGGGGGAGTGAGAGAGAGACTGCGTAGTCTGGTCCCAATCAGGGCTGAACTACAACAGGGATGCAGCCATTTGTCCTGATACAGCTGCAAGCAGTGCTGTCAAGCCAGAAAGGACAAGGTGAACTGTAACATGCAAATCATATTAGGAATCTGTGTGCCACCTGTATTCTACTTGATAGAATGAGTAATCCCTGTGAAAATCAATTAAAAGAGACAGATTTGAAGATAAGCACTATAACTTAGAGTTTTATATTACTGCTCGTCAACATGGAACCTGAATGCCTTTCATGTAATATTGAAAGGTTGTCAGAAGCCTCTGGAAAGATTGAATATGAATCACTTCTGGGGCTGTCAGATATCATTCTGTATCAGAGCACAGCACTAAACATATTATTAGCTCAGCAGATTCATTTAATTTTCCCTTTGAATACCTTAATTTCTGTTTTTCAGAATTCTTGTTAAAATAATCTTTGAACACTTTTGCTTCCTTTTGATGTCCTGTGTTTCATTTTTACATGAGGTTTTGTTTAGAAAGATCAAAGTAATAGATTTTCTTTAATTTTTAAACTCAGTTTTATTTTAAAACTCATAACCAGCTGCTTTACAAAGTATAAGTCTTGCAATGCATGTTATTAACAATTATGACTTCTACCTTATAAATATTGACCTACAAGTGTTTTACATCATCTGAATTTGAGTTGTTTCTAATGATGGAAGTGCTTGTGCATATTATCATCATTACCAGTTTTTTGAGACCAGTTTGAGTGGGCAGTGTCTAAACAGATGGTAGATGTAGTACACCTGAATAGTGACCTGCTGAACTTCCAGTTTATTTACCAACTCTAATATAGTTTAAAATCTACATAGTTTTAAACCTAACATTAATAGCAGACATGGAGAACAATTTTTAGTTAGTAGTCACTGAATTACATTGATACAGTAGTCACGCATTTATAAAAACTCAGTAGTTCAGTGCAAGACCAGAGGCCCAGGATGGGGCTTTCTGAGCTTTTGCAGTTCATAGTATTAGGGTTTCTACCACACTTGATGACCTTAGTTAGTATAAATTTATACTAAAGGGGTTTGTTACCTCTGGGAACTGTTTGCATAACCCCAAAGTACTGAAGAAGAGAGAAGCTGTGGCACAGCCTCCTAGTCTAAAGGTGGATGGTGTAGTGAATTCAATTGCTTGGGGATTAGGGGCCGTATATGATAGCTGAGGCAGCAGCAGATCCAAGGAATGGAATTACACTAAAAAAACTCTAGCCTAGGGAGCAGAGAAAGGGACAACTAGAAAGGTGTAATGAGCTTCTAGTGTATGCTTCAGAATTCAGTTATGGTCTGATTGTAACCAGAAATAAACATACCATATATAGGCTTCATGCTGACTAATTTCTGTGAGGCTACAGTAGCTTTATTGTCAGTGACAGCAGTAGGTGATTTGCTATTCTATCTGGGACAGTGGTTCATCTAGCTTCTGTAAGTCAAGAGAATTGGGAGAAGAATGTTGCAAGAAGCCCTGAAATAAATATATTTAAAGACTAATATTTCGTTTTTCCAAGAGATAATATTTTATCTTTCATTTGGCAGTTATGCATATAAACTGGAAAATGGAGATTTATCCTGTATTGTTGGTTGTGATCCATCACCCAAGTGTGTAGTTCATTCATGATGCCCAGTGAGTTCTTGGCTTTAATGACAGCTATAAGGAGATTATCTATGTAAACTTTTTAAAACTAGTTGTCAGAGATGTGAAACGAGTCAGGATATCAGCTTCTAATTTAAGTGATACCAAGTTTCCAGCATATTGGAGATTTCCAATTACCAACAGTGAGTTTATAGAAAGTACTTTTACATCTGCATTAAAAAACAGTAGGGATTTATCCTCAAGGAAGGCTTTAGCTTACTCAGTTGATTTTGGAAGGGGTTTTTTTGACAGAACCACAGTGTTTGAGGTTGGAAGGATCCTCTGGTGGTCACCTGGTCCATCCCTCTTGCTCAGGAAGGGCTACCTAGAGCAGTTTGTTGAAGACCATGTCCAGATGGATTATAAGTATATCCAGGGATGGAGACTCCACAGCCTCTCTAGGCAATCTGTGCTAGTGCTTGATCACCCTCACAGTAAAGAAAGTGTTTCCTCGTGTACAGAGGTAGCCTCCTGTGATCCAGTTTGTGCCCATTCCCTCTGGTCCTGGCACTGGGCACCACTCAAATGAGCCTGGCATTGTCTTTTTTGCGCACTCCCTTCAGGTGTTTATGTATGTTCATAAGATCTTCCCTGAGCCTTACCATTTTTCATATAGTGAATCTCACTTGTTTCTTGTTTGACCTAGCTTTATTCCTTAGACAATTCAGGGAGGCTTTTATTTCCCTCAGCTACAAATCCATGCTTTTTGGCTGCTGTTACATGAAATAAATCCAGTAATGAGAGATCCTCTGGGTGAACTAGAGTCACAATTAAAACCTGTAACTATTCTTTGGGGTTTTTTCACTGTACATTTTGAGTTTCAGCAGTGATGCAAAAAGCTTTGATGTACTTAGGAAGGAACTTTTTAAGGCAAGTTTTGGTGACTAGCGTAAAAGTATTCAAGTATTGTATTAGTGTGATTAACAATGGATGTGATTAATGTCAAACTTTTCTTCTGATTTCCTAATTTGTTTTATGACAGTTCTGGTGCATTCTAAAGAATGAGCTTCAAGATAGTTAACTTTTTTTTTTATAGACACAGGGAAAGAGAAGATTCAATCAGTGAATAATTTTTTTTCCTAATTGAGCAAGATAAAATAAAAGCTGCCTGGAGCTGGGAGATATTGACCAGGGAGTTATAGACCAGAGAAGTCCTAAAACTCAAGTATGACACCATTACCAATGTCTCTCTTAAATTATTTTGATCCTTACTGAATAGAAGAATACCAGCAAGACACCTCATATCATACTAAGCAGAACATGTTCATGAATATTTTATTTACAGGGAAGCGTTCATCCAATACTTGACTGTATGGGGAGACACAAAAATAGATTGAGGAAATACTTTTATCCATATGGAAGAATTAGTAGTAGAATGATACTGAGCATTATGTTATTTTGGATTATATATGAATAGTTGTTCAAATAATCTCACATATATTGTGGATTTTGACTCAGAAATGAATAAAAATATTTTTACAGCCTGGAGAGAAGGGAAGGCTCAGGGGAGACCTTATAGCAGTCTTTCAGTACTTAAAGGGGGCTTATAAGAAAGACGAGGAGAAACTCTTCAGCAGGGCCTGTTGTGATAGGATGAGAGGTTTTAAAATAGAGGAAGGTAAATTCAGACTCAATATTAGGAAAAAAAGTTTTACACTGAGGATGGTGGAACACTGGAGCAGGTTGCTCAGAGAGGTGGTAGATGCCCCATCCCTGGAAACATTCAAGGCCAGGCTGGATGAAGCTCTGAGCAACCTGATCTAGTCAAAGATGTCCCTACTCCTTGCAGAGGAGTGAACTAGATGACATTTAAAGGTTCCTTGCAGCCCTAACTATTCTATGATTCTATGACTTCTTAAAGGAGCAATACTGTATGTATTCTAGTCATGTGATTTACGTAATTTTAAGTCTATGTCATGGTAGTGTCTTTCAGAAGTTAGAATTCAAAACAGATATAATAAGAATCATCAGTATTACCTTTAGACAATGTAACAAAATGAGGAGGAAAATAGCATATTACTACTTTGTGACATATTTGTCTTCGCAGCCAAACTTACCAGTACTTTACAAATGCCATTTTTACCCATGTGCCAACTAACTGTTTAAATACGTAGTTTAGCTTTATTTCTTCTGATTTTGAGCAAAATCTGTAGTTTTAGCTGTAAACTCTGAATTTGACGAGGAATGACTAGAAGACCTTGAAATTCTTGAAACTGGAACCACGTTGCTAATGTTCAGTTGGCCCATTTGGTAGGATGTGCTGAATCTGTTGCCTTTCAGTGCTGGCAAGTGATGAATATTTTTCATAGTAATTTATTATTTTGACAGTAAAGAAAAGAATTCTGCTTGGATTCTCAGGCTTTTTCTCAGCAACAAATCTGTATAGATGCACAGTGTTAAATGAAACTTATGTAATTCTTGTGATGAAGAAGGATGTTGATGGGGTTTTTTTTGGTCTCCCTCTCTTTTTTTTTCATTGCCTTAGTACTGTCTGTTTGGGCTGCAGTAGGCTGTTTCAATTCAACATGAAAATATTTACTTCTTCCTGAAGTGTCTTGAGTAAAAGCTGTGTTCTGTAGCCTTTACAAAAGACCTAAAAGCTCATTCAATACAACCCTCAGCTATATACCTCACAAATGCTAGAAACCAAAACATCAGAAACAGCAGTTCATACCTCTGGATCAAACGATAGGAAATCCACATTTATTGTTTTGGGATCAGGTGCTCTCTGACAGCCTCAACTATGTCATTAATACAGCACAAAGCTGTTATTTCAGAAAGGCACTATTTCCAATTTTATGCCTGCCCTAAACCCTGAAACAGCTGAAACCATGTCTGTGGCACAAGTGAGAATAAGATTTTTCTATTGTGGTATATCATAGAAGAGTTCTTTTTATTAGAATCATAGAATCATAGAAGGGTTAGGGTTGGAAGGGACCTTCAAAGGTCATTGTTGTGGTTTTGTTTAGTGAGGGGGGGCCTAAGGTGGAAGCTTCTGTAGGAAACTGCTAGAAGTTGCTCCCCTTTGTTTGGTGGACTCGGCCGGGCCTAGGGC